>JAOEHX010043143.1:169697-181674 GCA_025448015.1 Bolborhynchus lineola
CGTCATTTTTCCTCCTGGAACTAGACTAGTGGAGTGCCAGGGGAGAGCTTGCCTCCACATCCATGAGCAGCTTTCTACCACTTTTTGTGTGCTTCAGCTTGGGAGCTCAACCTTTCTTCAGCCCTACCCCCTCTCCTAAATCCTCCCGTGCATCTATAGGCCCCGGCATCCTGATTCTACATTGCACTGGCAAGGGGCTTTTGTACGAGAGGGCAGGGAAGCAGACACCTCAAAGCTGCTGCTCTGCTCTTTCTATAGTGTCTGACTCCATGCACACACCTTTCCAGGGCTGAGCGATCGCATAAGCCGACGGGATGACCAAACCCCAGATAATCTGTTTGTTTAACAACCTGATCTGGACATTAAAAATGGAAGGCTGATCAAAGTTGCAGAGCAAACTTTTGGGCACAGTCCAGCAGCATGCATCAATGAACTCTTCCTCCTGCTTTTCTTTTTTGCCATACATTCAGCACTCAGTCAGTAGTGCCTTAAAACATCTTGCTAGCTGCCCACACTCAAAAGAAGAGCAGCAACAATAACAAAAGAAATATATAGAGGGATGACTTAAGTGAATTTGGAAATCGCTTCTCATATGAAACACTCCTTTAGTCACAGGCACAAAAAAGCATCAAAATTCCCTGCCTCTGATGTAAACAGCAGAAAGAAAAAGTCATCTGGAAGGACAGGATGATTCATGCTGAGGACCTGACTTGTAATATTCATCAGTGTTGAAATTGCCTCTGCAAGATGACTGCATGTGAAAGCTGCACCAGCGAAATCCTGGCTTCTGCCACGAGAAGTATCATTAATGGCAAAGCGGTGTGGTGTGACTCCAGTGCCACAACCCTTGCTCAGGTGAGTAATCATAAGTCATCAGCTAAAACAGCAGTGTCATTCAGGTAAGACTGCTTCACATAAAGGCAGCAGCAGACTGGAGCGCTCTTAGGCTTTGCAGCCCTATTCTATAGCAGAACAGAAGGTTTCTTCTCAGTCTTGCAAAAACTCCTTCCTTACAAAGATGCTGCTCAGGTTGAGCACTTGAAGAAGACTGGAAAATTTGGCCAGTCTCCCTTTATGTTAATCACTCTAACTCAAATGGTAACAGGGCTGAAAAGGCTGTGCTGACTTTATGCATTGTTAGGAGATACTTTCCCCTGCATATCTGAATCTGTTTACTTAATCTTCCAGGTCTTTACCCATGAATATTAAATTCCTTGATCACTATGCATTAGGAGTCATCTTTGTACCATCTGTTTGTGTTTGTCATCTAACCCTTGTAAATAATAAAATGTACTTTGTTCTCAAGTTCATGGATCCTAGCAGGAGAGCAATTACCATGGAGGAAAAGTACTACGTGAAACTATTGGCAGCAGCAGGACTTTGTATTAGCTCCCCATTTTGCCACTTTACAGTAATGAAGTGAAAGCCAGTACCTGGCCAAAAGAGCTGTGCCTGGCCTATGTGGCTTCACCAAAGGCCCAGAAGAGATGGCAGTAAGAGTCTACACCCCTGAAAGTGATGTGGGTGCCCTAGCATATGCTTCTAAAAGAAGGCAATGGCAGAAGAGAAGGCAAGCTGCACTTCATCGAGCAGCCTTTCTGAACACTGGGTATGCCGATGGGAGTGAGCTGCCCTGCTTGGGCAAAGGTATAACAGGGCTTGACTGTAATGGCTGTGGATGTTTAACAGGGTGGTCTAGTCAGCTGGACTGGGCAAACACTCCAAGAGTTATTGGCAGGGAAGAAACTGAGGAAAAAATGGGTAAATGAGCAGCTATACAAAGTTGCTCTCAGACTTGGGAGTGCCATTAAAGAAGTGAAATAGTCACCCATCAGCTGAGAGGTAAAGTTCAGTGAAGGGTAGGCAAATATCAAGGGAAACACTGATGAAGTGAAGTTGTTATGATATAAAATGAATCCTTAGAGGGAGCTCTGCCTGAAAATTTTATTAGATCATGCAGTGAGGGCAGCCCTGCCACATACTACTGAGGTTCCATTTCAACTTTATCAATGCAGATAAACATGCACTTTCCTTAGGAGAGAAGTGCTGTAATAAGAAACATGGTCCACAGCTGAAGACCTCTGTGGATAGCAAAAGTGGGCTGGCAGACACACCTCTCAGGCACAGTGTCTGGCTGGAGCCAGTCAGAGACACATACCCTGTGGCAGACTCCTGATGATTTACATCATCTGAGGATTTGCCTCTCTGTGCTCTTGTAAATTAACCTATATGCCAAGCAACTATTGATAAGCACTCAAATTGTTGCCATATAGTTAAAACCTAATGTAGTTGGTTAAAGAAGGGATGGCTTAAAAGATTAAATGGAATCATATTATTTCTATCCAACATGTTGATAGCAACAAATTTAGGCAAGAAAAAGCTTGCCAAATATTTGTTTTACTGGAAGAGTTATCTGGGTTTGGACAAGATACCACTTGCCACTCTGCTCGGCCTTGCGAACATCCCACACTAGGAGGTTACCTATTAAGTGATAGACAATATATCTTGTTAATTGTTAGAGCATGATGACCTTAGACTTTGCCCAGGTATATAATAACACCATCTGCCGTCTGGGTCTGCACTACTATTATTTTCATGAGGATTACTCTTCTTGCTTCACAACAAGGCTGTAATAACAGTGCTAAAGGAGAGCAAAGCAGCATGGTATTTAAACCTGACCATCTAAGTAAAACACACAGGAGGTGCAGCTCACCCAAAAAATCCCAGATGCATTGCTTTGAATCAAGAAATCCTGATGTGCTGAAGGCTTAGGGGCTGTGATCCAGTCATGTGGACTGCCCTAGGGAAAAACTCCCGTGTCTTGGCTGAGAAAGGGCCTGGAGTGAAAACCACCCTTGCGCAGGCTGGCAGCTGCTTCCCTCTTTCTGTCGCTGTTGCTCTTTCCTTCCCCAAAACAACAGCAATGGTCCAAAGGCCACCATTTAGGAATCCCTGTGCCTTCAGGGATTTTTCTAATTGATAATGTGCGTTTCGCACCAAACAATCACATTTATCTGGTTTTATATCTGTATCTATTCTGTTCTTGCTGAGAGTGATGTGATTTTTTGCTTCAGCTTCTTAAGAGAATTTAGGGGAGGGAAGAAAACAGTGAATTTCTCCAAGCAGCTGGTGTCTTCTGATGGATGTTTCCACTGCCTTGTGCAGGCCAGGGTTTCATGTGAAGCCATTCCCAGTGTGCCAGGAACCTGAGCCTCCTGGACTCAGTGACAAGAGTCCTAACAACTGAGATGAGTCAGTTTCTCACTCTGGAATGATGTAATTTTTGTGCAAATAGTCTTTTCTTCCTAATAAAGAAAAGCTGAAATACGGTAGCTGGTGAGCTGCCTGATGATGGAGGAAGCATTAGAGGTGTGAACACCAACGTGCTCCAAAGCACAAGGCAAAGAGAAAGAGCCTAGACTGTACTTTTAATTAAAAGTGCATATTTGCAGAGGATCTTTAAACTGTTTTTCTTTTGTTGTACTGCTTATTGGGGCATGTCACTCCAGTGTGTGTATGAGGGATACCACTATCATGAATCCCCCATACTCTCCAGCTTAATTCCTCTATCAGACTTAAGAGGAGGAGTGCTTTACTTGGCACTCTGTTGCAACAGAGAGGTCAAATATGAAACCAAACATATGAATGCAATTAGGAGGGTATGTAAAATATGGGGGCTGGATGTCTTGACAGTGTCCGAAGCAGGCATGCCTTGACATGCTGTTGGTTAAAGAGGATTTAAAGTATTCCAGTCTGTCAGACGGTGTATCTGGTTACATCTGAAAAGAGTTTCTCAGTCTTTTGCTCATATGATTTTTCTCATCTTTCAGGTGTAGAAGCTTGGTTCCAAAAGCCAAGCATGCAGAAACATTCGACTCTTTTTGAAGTACATGAAACAATATCTTTTTGTTACAAATGCTAGTTTGGGGAGAAGATGTGAAAAAGTCCAGATTCTCCCTATACTTGCCCTCTACCCATTCTAAGCCAAAGAGAGCTTTATGGATTTTTATATATGCATATAGCAGCATGTGATTTATTTTCTATCTTTTTTTTTACCATTTGTAAACAGAGAAACCGATATCTTCATATAGCATACAGTTGAGTGGGGATTCTTTATGTTGTTTCACAGATGACAAGGGAATGTCCAAAATCTATGCCAGAAGTATTTACAAAAACCTGACTCTGCCCTTTGCCTACAATTTGCATTTTCTTTCAAACCTTTCCAAGTGAAGCAGTAGACAAAACCCCCGGCAACTAAAAGCATGTGCAAGGATGCAGAAAGCTTTAGAATACATTTCCACACCCTGCTGACCTATTCATCAAAAAGTCTGCCAAAACACATAACTCTCAGTATAAAACAAATTCAGAAGAACCTCGCTTGCATTAGCCTCCTCCTTTCCAGGTTGCGTGCCACTGCAGGCTCTCCCAGCGGAAGAGAAGCTGATCCCATGATGTGACTTTTCTGCCATCCCTGGGAGTTTTCCCAGCTCCTCGGTGGGAGGGTGCACTGGCAGGAGCAACCCTCCTTCCACACCAGTGATAGGTCAGGCTGCGGCTTTGAGCTGAGCCAAGCAGACACTCTGGTCCTCTAAACAAGGTGGTGAGGACCTGTCAGCTGTACAGACTCCTGACCTCACGTTAACCAGTGCTGCGCTTGATCACCCTGGGCCGGATGCCATCCCGGTGCAAATTCAGTGACTTAGCGGAGCTGCTCCTAGTGGGAATGGTGCCCACTGTGTTCATTGGTTTCCTGATTCCAGGAGTGGTGAGCAATACTAGGTTTAGATGTGCCTGGATCCTTCTTTTCTCAGCTCCTTCTGTTTGAAACACCATCCTGGTTCAGGAGCTTGGTGCAAACTCAGACTGACATTCCCACAATCCCAGAGAGTGTTTGTGGAGCCATAAGTTTGACAGCAATGGAGTCCCCCAGACTGAAGTAGACATGAGAGCATTTTTCTCACCTCACAGCTGCATCCCACGTGCCAATTTCCCAGATTTTAATACAAATCCCCATTTTATATTCTGTTGGCACACACATATAAATGCTCACACGTACACACAGAGCATGTTTTGTACCAGTTAGAAGCTATGCCTAATAAGAATAAAGACAAAATCATGCTGCTAGTTAAATATATTTATAGCACAACTGAGCCATAAGGACATCTCTACAGAGACGAGGAGGTGCCCTGTGCAGAGGTTTCCCTACATGTTGGTGACGGAGGCAGGCTTGCCATCCCTCTCTGCAGGAGATGGAGCCCAGTTTTCAACCTCCTCAGGCACTGTTAGGGTGCAGGTGCAGCATGAGGGGCTCCTGCAGCAAATGCAAATCAATGCCACTGTTGAGGTCCCCCTGCAGCCACCCATCCTGACCTGCTCCCTTCTGCCTCAGAGGCGCCCCAGAGATCTGGGATGGGCACTGGGGCAGGTTTAGCCATGCTACAGTTATTGGTGCTGCTGGGTTTGCTACAGCAGCTGCACTGGCATGATGCAGAGGGCAGCTCTGGTCAAAACCGAGCAGCCAGGGTTGGGGAGAGTAGCACCACTTCTGGTGCCAGCACCAGTTCAACATACCCACCAGGGCAGAGCCACAGCTGTACTGCACGCTTTGTACTGGTAGCTCATCCAAGGCCATCTGGATCAAAGGCAGGATGAGATGATGCCCAGGAGACCAGGGCCAACCTCCTCTCTTCAGCATGGTGCTCTGGGGTAGTGATTTGGCCTGCTATTATGTAAGATTTAACAAAAGCTCTATAACAAAACTATTTTAAGTAAGAATGTTAATTGAAGGCTGAGTCAGGCTGCAGCTAGCACAGAGATGTTTTTGAGAGGCTCATACCCTTTTTCATTTGGTCTGTATTTTTTCTACTTAATTACAATGTGTGTGGAACAGCAGTTGGCAGTAATAGTAACTGAAGAGGGAAAATGGATTGTGAAGGTGATCATCCTCTTCCCTCTGGATCAGCTATTAAAACCCATCCCAGATCTGCGATATCCAGAAGTTATTCACCCCTGAAGCTGTGAAGGGAAGTAAAGCAGAGGACTTCCTCTGACTCTCGGGCCACATGTCCACCATGGCTATGGAGACAGCTGGAAGGGCCGCAGTCAGCACTAGATGACCATGGAGCAAAGAGGCAGCTGCCTGGTGCTCCTGATCATGACAGACTGCATGTTGAAACTGTGGTGAGACGTGTTAGTTGAGGGACACGTTTGGCATCTTCCAGGTGCAATGAATCACCAGCAAGTGGTGGCTGTGCAAAGCAGCCTCTGCAGCTGACCCAGCGAGCTCACCAGCAGAGCAATTCCTTGGGCATGACACGAGGACTTCAGCAAGCCACATTATGAAGATGACTGGTCCTCAGTCCCATTTGGGAGACTAGGTGATACACAAGTCCCAGCCTTTGGCAAGTTCCTTTAATGATTGAAATTTGGAGGAGGAGACTTGAGTTTAATCGCCAGTTCCAGCACAGGTCTACCAGTTATTAATAGTGCTGATGTTCTTTTATCAAGCATAACTCAACTGTACTTCCTAGCAGGCACCTTTTTCTGGAGCTCACAAGAGCAGGAGGCATGTAGGTGCCTGGAAAAGGGATGTGTGTGGGTTTTTTGCCTGGAAGTGTAAATGGACAGGATGAGGTAATGCAATACAGCTCTGCTGCTTAAGTTTGCAAATGCATCATCAGTGCCTAAACTTGTAAGTACTGCTCCTCAGCATTGCTACACAGTAGTATACTACACATATGTCAGAATGTATAAGAAGATAAAAATACCCTCTTTTACTTGTTTTTACTTAGCGTATTAGACAGCAGTGAGCAAAAAAGGTAAGGTCAGGGAAGAGAAGAACATCTGCCTCTGTTCTGACTGTCCAGACTGCTCCATGAGGGGGGTCCCCACAGAGGAGGGGTGCTGCTTGGGCATCTGGAGGACAGAAAGGGAGAGGAATGAGAGGCAGTGAGTGCCAGTGGGACAAGAAACAAACTTCATTTACGCTTTTCTTTCCTCAGATTTGAGCACACTTTTGTTAACTCTTGTTACATTGCAAAACTGAAGTAATATATCAGAAATGTGGGCACCCCAACCATACCTCAATGTGCCTAGAACAAAGTAAGGCTACAGCCTAATGTACCAGCCTGCAGCCTTTGCATGCCAGTGTCCAAAATTCCTTCTGAAGGAAGAGTGGTCTGTTCAAGAGACTCCTGTAGCAGCTGCACAATGCTCCATATTTTGCCGTGCTTCCCCTAAAAAAGCAGCTCCCCCAGAGGTGGGGGGATAAAGGAGAACGGGCAAGAAGGGCACCACCATGGTGCATCTTGCTACCCAGATAGGCAAGCATCAGCTTTTGGTAACTATAAAACCCTAGCAAATGCTAGAAAATCAGAGACAGAATCTATCTCTTCTCCCCCTACAAATCTCTGAACTAGCCAATATGTATGGAGGCCAAACCTATTGTCATCTGCCCCCAGCCCCTCCAGGAGCCTATGCCCCATGGAGAGGACAAGACAACCACCAGGAGAACAAAAAAGTGGGATTACGAAACCACCAGTGCTGGCTGGAAAGCTGGTCAGCAGCAGCAGAGACTACCTTCAGCTGGGCTGCCACCCCACCAGGGGCAGTCCTGTCCTGTCCCAAACCGTGGGGCTGGCAGCCACTGCGGTAGGGAGCCCTTTAGGGAGGGCAGCTCTTCTGGTGGGCTGGGAGGTGACTTGCCAGCTGGAGCTGTCAGCAAGACACAGTTTGCTGCTCCGGGGGGAGGTCTTGGTAATGCAGGAACTCCCACACTGGAAACAGCTTTAATAGCTCTGGCCCAAGCTTTGAGAAGGTCTGGGTGTTGGTTCCAACTTTTATTTTGTGTGAGGACCTCGCTGCCAACTCCCCCAAACAGGGAAAAAGTGCTTCCCACATGATTTTCCCAACCCAACCAAGAAAAGCCTTAGTGCACCCTCCCTGAGGCAACTCTTCCTGCTTTGCTCAGGCACACTAGCCCTTCAGTGCATGCAGAAAGGGAACCTCTGCCCCTTCTTTGCAGCTAGTCAGTACTTTGCACGCCGACATGGGCTCAGGGGGATGAGTATGACTGTCGAAGGCTTAAACAGAAGGAGTTTAAAGCCCCATGTAAGTTTTTCAACAGACGATCTGTTTCTTCTCTTATTTTGTAATGTTTCCTGTGAAGTCCTTGCCCCTGTCCAATTTTTGGAGGGTACTCGGAAGCTCGTTGACTCCCGCGCTGAAGGCAGGGAGCGGAGCCGGTGCGGTGTCATGGAGGGGTCACAGCTTCCCAGGCTTCCTGTTTATTTTGGGAAGGGGTCACCCGGCCAGCCGGCCGCTCTGCCTGCACCCCAGGAAGCCCCCAGCCACTGCATTCCTGCCCCCCTCACCCATGGCCACAGACAATTGCTGACTGTAGCTCGCAATGCAGAGCACCAAGGCCGGGTGTAAATGGGATAACCCGACATGCCTATTTACCCAGCCTGGGGATAAGGGGCGGAAGCTTTTCCACATCAATTGCCCTTTCTTCTGGCATCTGGAAGTATCCCTCTGAAGTTTTTATTTCTCTTCAGAGGGTAGTAACCTCTGAATTTCTCAAGTATTTCCATGATGTTTTCCTCTCTGCTTTTTTTCTAATGCTATTTGAAAAGAGGGCGTAAAGTCAACTGCTCAGTTAAAAACAGAATTGTTTCCTTTTTTAAAGAAAGCATGCAGTTTTTGCGCCAAACCTCCTCCGTTAGAGCCCACCAATGGGGCAGAAGCTATAGCACCCAACCTCTTGCTCACACTGCTACTCTTGCTCCCCCTGGTAACTAACTCTGCCGAAACTTTCCAGAGCAAAAAATCATAGCAGAATAGCAGCACACATAGCACCTCCATATTTTGGGAGATATCTGTGAACTAACAGCATACCAGTGTCCTGCTGCTGTTTCCTGCTCTAGGCAGGCTCTGGTCAGGTGCCTGACAGCTCTTCAGAAATCTACACCAAACACCACAGTTCAAAATGACTGTCTTCAAGGAGTTAATAAAGGGCCCCAATGTATAGCAAAAAGCAGACCCTGGGTAGCTGCTGAGGTCCCTCTTAATCCTCCAGTGCATCCTGCCTTGCAGGGAGCAAGTGTGCTGACCTCCCTCCGGCCTCAGAGGAGTATTTTCTGCCAGCGCCTCCGTCAGCTCCTGCCATCAGCAGTCAGCTGCAGCCTGCAGGGCAGGGCAGCCGTCAGCACACTGCTGATGAGTGGCTCTCAGGGAAGCGCACTGTGGTCCTGCGAGCACATAAGTGCACATGCCTATACATTCATAGTGATGCTCCTGCGAAATAAAGTTATAAGTGGTTGTAAACATCTGAAGGATCAGTGGCTTACTGTGAGCCTGTCCAAAGCCTATTTATGTCAACAGGCTGCACCTGGTGATACTCTCGTTTGCATCAGTATCTCCTTTTTTCCCTCTATAGTACTAAATAAAACACTGCTAGATGGGGATTGTTCTTTTTCTCCAAGATTTTTCTCCTTCTAATGTGCCACAATTCTGGCTTTGGGACCAGCATCAACACGAGAAGAGGACAGCACCTGAACTGCTCTTTGAATTGTACATGTCAACACTCATACCTAAAATGTGTGCAGGGGGGATTCACTTTCAAAATGATGATAATTCAAAATTACAATCAATAGTTAACAGTGTTTCTAAAATGGCTACCAGTAGCTCACTCTTACAGGCAAACATGAGCAGCTGTCTACAAACAAGATCCAGCAGTCGCTTTAGGGGCTTTTGAACTGTTGTCAAAAATCACCTAAACCCCACCTAGGAAAGAAGCCCACTGAAATCTGGGATCATTCAGCTTTCTGGAAAATCCGATGGAGCAACCTGCCATCTCCCATAGGAATGAAAATGGCAGAGATGCCATAAAGTCAGGAGGTGCTCAGAGCAGAGGCAAGGCCCCTCTGTTCCCACCTGAGCTCTCCTCTCCGCAGAGACTCTACTAACATTATACCACATATGTAACGACTGAACACCCGGCTGTGCACTGGCAGAGGCTGTAATCTGCTGTCAGGTTTCTGCAAGGTGAGCTGGCAAGTACTGCTTTCAGCCACAATGACACTGCTGTGGTGGGTTTACTGGCCCCAAATCACCTCCATCTGACCAAATCCAAACTTTCACAGACTGTTCTCAGCCTCTCCCCTCTCAGCTCTGGGAAAGTAGCCCCCATAATTCATTACAGATCAAAGGAGAGGTGGTAGCACCCTCCAGCATAATCACCTTTCCCATCTTAGCTCTGGCCATTTTGCTAGTACCCTGCAGGACTTCTGCCTCAAGACAATGCAAATAAGACCGAAGGAGGAAGCAGTGCCTACCTGCAGGAGGATGTTGAGCAGCTCTCAATGCCGAGGGAAAGAGGAATGCTGAGGGCAGAGAGAAGGCAAGGAGCACTAGTTTGGACACAGAAGGAAGGGCAGGCCCCACAGAGGAAGGGTATGTGCGTGAAGTACAGGCTGGGTGCACAGCTCTGGGACAAGGGGCCATGTGCAATGGCTGCCACCAGTGCCAAGGAAAGGTGAGAAGGATAATAGGACCCTCTAGGGAGGGAAGAGAGGAGAAACACAGCAAGATCTCAGTGTGGTTCATTGAAAGCAGCCATAAAACATGGGATGAGAAGGGTTTCACCATGGCATTGCTGTGGGGGGATCACCTTGAACAGCTGTCTCACTCCAGTCTCTCCTCTCCCTTCCTTCCCTCAACCATGACACTGGGCACAACCAGGACAAGGCAAAAGCCTCCCACACTGTGCTGGGCCCCCATGCATGCCACCATGGTGCTCCTTGTCACCCAGGCCTGCAGACGTGCATAGCCCCCAAGCCCCATCGGTTGCCCTCCTCCACTTGCTACTCCTATCTGTAGCATTGGCATGTCATAGCGAGGGGCACTCTGTAGAGATCAGAAACAAAGGCATGGTTTCTATTTCAGAAAAAGGAATGAGAAACAAATGCATTATCTATTCAATTCCTGTGCAGTTACTGCCGTAACAGTCAGCAGCTTTGAGCACTTTTTCTTTTGTGATTTGAGACATAAACCACATTTCCTATGTAGCACTGCCACTATTCTATCAGCTTTTTGACACAGAGCTCAATAAAATGTACAGGGTTTTTTGCCTTTTCCACCAGAACGAATTCAAAGGCAGCAAATGCAGCAAAGGCAGAAGACAGCTCAACTCGACTTTTCCAGCAGTTAGTTTTCATGAGAAATAAATGAAAATAAATACAGATCACATTTTCTGTCCTGCAGTGAAAAGCCTGCCACAGCTGAGAGCTTTGCTTTCTTCTTCCCCTGCAGCCTCCCTCAGCTAGCACTCCAGCTCAGCTCATGATCTGAAATGTGCAAACACAGAGTTTCTTGGCTTTCCACCAGTATATATAAATATATGTAATTTTTTCCTTTGGAGAACCTGGAGGCTAAAGCAAGAGGCCAAAGGAGTACGTGACTAAAACATCCAAACTTCCTCTTTCATAAGCCATCACATGATGAAGTGTAATTACAATTCCTGCCTTGTCCCTGCCAACTGCAGGCGCATTGCCTCACCCGAGAAACCCGGTTTCTTTCGCCTGTATATGTGTGTATGAGCGTGTGTGTGTGCAGGCAGCAATCGCTGCAGCCGGCTTGGCAAGGCTCCAACTCCGGGCTGGAGAAAGAGGGCAGTGGGTGGAAGACGAAAACAAAGATCTGTTTACTTAGCATGCATGGATAAAGCGTCTTTCTAGCCAGGGAAGGGAGGAGGGAAGAGAAACAGCTTTAAAGGACTTTGATGCAACGTGAAAGGAGGGCTGCTCCGGGAAAGCGAGCAGAAGTTAACCCTTGGCTCCCCAGGGACACGTCGGGGACGCGCCGCGACCCAGCTGTCCCTTCGCCTTCCTCCTGCCCCGGCCGGCTGCCGCAGAGCCGTGAGAGCTCCGAGGCCCGCAACCGTGGCCGCTGCCCCGACGTGCGTGGCTGGGTCGGGGGT
>JAOEHX010043144.1:0-14814 GCA_025448015.1 Bolborhynchus lineola
TGCCAAAGCATGAGACTCAGAAAGTCCTTGGTCAGAGTAAACATTACTGAGCAGCAGCTGAAAACATCGGTGTTGTCAGCACTGTTCCCAGGCTGAAAGTCAAAACCACAGCAGTGCACCAGCTGCTAAGAAGGAGAAAAATGACTGCTGCTGCTGAACCCAGGACAGGGCCTTAAAGCTCATCCAGTTCCCACCCCCTGCCACAGGCAGGGACACCTTCCACTAGAGCAGGTTGCTCCAAGCCCCGTCCAACCTGGCCTTGAAGTGAATTGAAACTGAAGTTAATGAACTGCCTTCATTAGCTCACAGAACAGTTTGTGTCATGTTATTTCCAGACCAAGATGACCTGAGTTGAATCAGTTTAAAAGGGAGTTGATGTGGAGGGAACAGCCATGGAGTGCTGCGCTGCTTCACTATTAACATGCCAAGTCAGACAACTGAAGGATGTATGTGAAGGACTTCCTCTTGCTTCTCCTGCACTAAATCTCTGCCTTTTAAAGCTGTATTTAGAGTAGTGTATTTAGCTGGCAAAGCATCATGCTGTCAGACTAGGAAAATTACAGAAGAAGATAATGAATATCCAAGGAATTTAAAGAAACACCAGATAATTGCCTTGGGTTTAGGTTTTGCTCTTTATGAGTGTCACATACCTAGCCCAAGCGCATTCTCTGTATTTCAGACAGTCTATAATCAGCAGGACTGCAGGCTTGCTGCCACGCCAGATGCTAAGGATGGGATTCCTCTCAACAAACATATATGATCCTGCTCATGCTAAAGCAGATGCTTGGACTAGATCACATGAAATGCACCCTAAAGGTGTTACTGCCACCATTTCTTTAAGAGAGACAGGATAATTCAATACATGTAGACAGTTCTACTGCAGACATCTAAACTGAGGAGGAAGGGATCCCCCCTTAACAGTGTGAACTGCAAAGAAGTGGGGTCTCTCTGTTGTCAGCAGTGCTAGGCTTGTGACATGCAGCAGATTATGAACACCTCCACATACACTTGTGTGCTCACACGTTATCTCCCAGGCTTACTTTGCCCAGAAATCCCCAAATCCCCATGTGGGCGGTAAGGGGGAATGGATCAGAGGAAAACATTCCCAAGTGGAATAATTACAGTGTGACAGTGCAAGTGTAGGGTCACAGCATTAGCAGTAATAGATGTCTGGAAAGTATTTACAAGAGAGAAGTGTAACTGGAGAAGTATCTTGTTTCTCTTGGTCCTGACCCAGGCAAGATCTCTTTATACCCTGTGAGTGTCAAGGAGTCTGACAGGACAAATGCAAACGCATTTAAATGGAAAATGCTCATGGGACATTAAGCAGAGGGACTCGAGGTCTCCTTAAAGATGTCATTGTGAGGAATTGGAGAAGGGGGGTGTATGGAAAGGAAGGATGCATGGATTCATCTGCAGAGCAGCATGCACATGCTGAGTGGGGACCAGTGGGACTGGGTGTGCCATTACTCATCCCCTGCACTTGCACTGCAGCTCTGACTAACAGCAGGACTCTGACCCACTCTGCCATTCCTGAGCCTCCTCCTCTCTCTTCAATGTGTTTCTAATCCCTCCACATGTCTCAAACTGCATCTCACCCCCATTACTCAAGCATCAAAGTTACTGTACCTTGGCCTCAGCTCAGCATTTGTCTTTGATAATTACAAATACTGAGGCTGGAACAGCAGAGCATCTCCTTGGAGGAGAGTTCACAGCTGGTTTGTGTAAGGAGCTGCCTAAGCATTGTGCTTCAACCACAAAATGAGCCTGGGGTGGGGAACCCTTCACCATGAGTTGTGGCAGGAAAAAACCCACTACCATTCAACACGCTGGTCTATCTGTTTTCCAAAGAGACTGAATGGTGCTATTGCAGATAACTACTTCCCTAAGTAATTAGCAAGAGTCAGCTTGGCTGGTCTGCATCCGAGATGAGATATGAAGGGGCACAAAGAGAAGAAAGAAAAGTGCTCACAATATCTCATCTGTCCAAGACTCAACATAACATCACAGAATGGCAAGAAGACCTCAGGAGCCTCTCTGGGGAGTCCAGAGCGACAGATCCAGCAAAGAAGAGACATTTAAACCCAAGGTGCACTCAGGAAAATGGCCATGAATGAATCTCTGACACTCACGCACAGTCAGAATACTGTAAAACATTAAGGAAAACCCCACTGAGGTTGATGTTCCACTTGCACCAGTGTCAGAATCCCCAGTAGATGTCACTGGAGCTACACTGGAGCAAAAAGAGGGGAAAGGATCTGCTTACAGCTCCAAGAGGATGCATAGATAGAAAAGGCTGCAGCCCAGAGGCACCCATGGAGACCTCATCCTTCGTCAGAGTGGGGAGAGTGGACAGAGGGGCGAGCAGCTTCACACAAGGAGTTACTGTCATGAGTGCAACAGCAGTGCTGCCCAGCGCTCATGTAAAGGGTGGACCATGTGTGACAGCACCCCATGGCTAAGCAGGGAAACCATGGGGGAAGCAGGGTGTCCCTCTATGCTGAGGGCTGGCACTGCCCTGTCACCTGGCTGAGCTGAGCTGAGCAGAGCATCACCACTATGCTGTATCCTTCTGACAGCAGCAGTGAAGGGAGCGTGCAGCCCACACCGTTGCCTGCTCCTTCACACAGCACCTGTGCGGGTGGCTCCCCTTCTCCTCACTGGTGGAAGAGGTGGCCAAATTCAGCCCGATCTTGTTTTTTCTGCCCTGGTCCCATCTGCTTGCACTTCGCCTCATCAAAACCATGCCACGACAAGGGCCCAGGGAACAGCAAACACCACTTTAACAGCTCCAGCAAAGGGCAGCCAAGAAAATACATCTGAAGTTATGGATGCAGAGGAAGCAGAGGGCTTTTCCAAATTCTGGTTCACGTTAACTCCCCGCAGCAGCTCCGCCTGTTACTGGAAAGCAGAGTGGAGCTTGTCCAGATCCATTCCGAATACATAATCAAAAGTCAAACAATCAAAAGTCAAACACAACAGAGCTGAAAGAGAAAGCTGCCGAAGTGTTTGCAGCTCAAGGTCTTCACCTCCATCACTGTGGGATAGTGTTAGCCCTTCCCTAAAGGGCCTCTGTAAAACATGAAGGAAATAAACCTAGAAATGCTGTGGAGCATTTGAAGAGCAGCAGTAGAAGGTAAAGTGCTCAGGGAAGGAACTCACTTTCTACACTAACAGCTCCAGGGACAAAGGTAACCCAGAGGAGGTGGTGGTATGGTGAATTGCTAACTGACAGTGGAGACAAAGAGCTCATCTTAAAGAAGATCCTAATGTAGGTCATCTCTAGGTGTCTGGTTTTAATCCTTCCACTGTACAGCTATACAGTGCAGTGCCTGAAACACACATCTTGGCAGTGGCCAGCAGCCTGGACTTAGAGATCACAGACAGCTTAACACAAGGGAGATGTATGCTGTTCTTTACTGCAAAGGAGGAGTTTGCAATGGTTTTGGAGATGAAAGGGAAGCAAAAGTTACGATCCCCAAAATGACAGAAGACACGGGCCAGCTCCTAAGAGCCTTGCACCCCTAAGCCCAAGAAACTGAGGCTGCTGTACACCCAGGAGTCTATATTCTTCTGATGTGCTTAGCAGGTAACGTGTGGTTTAGACACAAGTCAAGGAGCTGGCCCTTATATCATAGAATGGTTTGGGTTGGGAGGGACCTTCAAAGATCATCTACTCCAAAGCCCTGCAATGAGCAGGGACACCTTCCACTAGATCAGGTTGCCCAGAACCACATCCAGCCTGGCCTTGAATGTCTCTGGGGATAATGCATCTATATCTAATGTAGCAGCATCAAGGGAAAATGCAGAGCACAGTAGGTTGGAGAGGGCGTGGAAATGGTGAAACCCTACAGGACTGAGAACATCTCTGCATCTACCTTCATGCTGGGTAAATCCCCCCAGGGAAAGCATGCTGCTCAGGAGCTGCCTGGCAGGACACAGCCTGCTTTGTCCTGCAGCACCATAGCATCCAGCACTCCCTTCCTACTGTGCTTCCCTGCTCCTTAGTTTCCTGTGACAATTACTGATGCGTTTTCCACGCCAGCTGAAACAACAAAGTAAGATGCTGTACCATTTTAATCTGCTGCAATTAATTAATGCCGAGCCAAGAACTCGCTTCGCCTGCTTCTCACACCATATGGAAACGTGCCTGAAAAACAGGCCATGTTTGCACATGATTGATTTCTAACTGGCCCAGATCTGTGGCGCTGGAGTCAGCCTGTTCCCAGTCTCAGCTGAGGTCTGGGAGCAGTGTTCAGTGCTTGCTGAAGTGTCCTGGGAAGGTTATGGAAGGGTTATCTGCTAGGATAATGAGGAAAGGTGGTTGGTGGGTCAAGAGATATTCTGAGGCTCATCAGCAGTCACACATCCAACAACAAAGAGGAGTCATTGCTCTGACACTGTGAAGTCTTGGAGAGGTCTGTGAAGTGATGACCCCAAGCACTGCCTGTAGTGTAGTTGTGGGATGACTATGGAATACAAAAGGCTGAGTGTTTTAATGTGGTTAGTGATTTGGCGTTTCCCAACCCGAAGTGCCTTGAAGAAGTGTCATCTGCAGTGTGGGTTTCAGGACTTTAGGAATCCTGTCTGTTTATAGCATCTCGAACTGGATATGGATATATCCGTAACACTCCAATTGGTGGTTCCCTGAGAAGTTATCAATGTTATACTTATATGGAGTCTAGTATTGAAAGACTGCTAAAGATGCCCAGACCCAGGAGCTGGTTGGTTTTATGCTTCTATGCACTGTTCTCTCTGCCCTGCCCATGTCTGTGAGAGGCTTTTTGACTTGATCTGATACAATTACTTACATAGCACTAGAGATTCCTTCATTTTTCTCTGACTACACTTGCAGAACAACTTCTGCTGTTCAGTACTCAGTAAGAAATCTATGCCTTAAGAATCCTTGTTTGCATTGTGACTGTGGAAGGCAACACACTGATCAACCACCAGAATGAACACTGAAGAAATAAGGTTGGAACTGATGCCTGGACATCATCTAGCCCCGTATCTGCTCAAAGCAGGGCTAGCTTCAAAATGTGCTGAGATTGCTTAGGGCCTTCCTGAAGGATAAAAGTCCCAAAGCACTCTTGAGGTGTGCAAGTTTACAGGGTTTCTATGGACTCCTGCTTATTTAGCCAGGATTATTCAAAACACAAAGTCCATGAGACCTGATGAGATGCACTTGAGGATGCTAAGGTATGCGGGCAATGGCATTACAAAGTCATTATCTGAAAGGTTTTGGTTACTGGGGAGATTCCCAGTTCTTGAAAAGAGACAAATTTCATACACAGCTTTGAGAAGGGACACAAGAAGGATCCAAGGAAGTTTAGCTCAGCTGGTCTAACCCCTTGATCTGTGGATTACAAAGCAAATGTTCTAGAAGGTACATTTGGGAACATGATGGTGATTGAGAACAAACGGATCTCCCAAGGCAAATCGCACCTGATTGTGAATATCCATCCTTAAAGATATTGGAAATCACTTGGCTGAACAAGGCTCTGAGGAACCTGATCTAATGTCCAAGTTGGATCTAAGTTTGAAATTATCTTTTATTGAAGTGAGAGCTGGGTGATGTCCAGAGGTCCCTTCCAAACTGACTCCTTCAATGATTTTATGTATTTTCTTGTACAAAGCAGGAAGCCAGATACCTGTCTCAGGGATGTGCAAGACTTGACACCTTTGTAAGACCTTCCAGTCATCTACATCCTATTACAGCGATATCTCCAAAGATAACTGCACACAGTGAAGTGGAACAACATTACAGTAGGAAGAGAAAGCAGGATCTAAAGCATTCTCATGTCCCTCTGATTTCCTATGTGCTTCACCGCCTGCCCTGGCACTTTACTGGGAAAAAGGAAGAAGTGACAATCAGTTTTTTCCCACAGAGCTCAAATTGAAGCTGTTGCCCCTTGCATGAACCCAGACGGAGCTGGGAAAGGACTGATGTCATCACCCCATGGCAGAAGGAGAAGCAGCCCTTAATGGGAAGCTCCCACGTGTGGGCACTGTGAGCCAGCTCCTGCTAGCTCCCAGGCTAATGGCTTTCAGAACCAGAGCAATCACCTCGTCCCTGTTTGTGGTACCTGGCAGGCATCCCGCTCAGCATCAGCAGCCTGGCTGGAACTGGAAGGGCTCTGAGTCACTTGGACTCTATGGGGTTAGGGTGGATTTGGCAATACAGTAATTTGTGTGGCCAAAAATGTTGGCATATGTAAACTGCTTGCTGTTCATGTATGCCCTGGGGCAGCAAGAGGGAGCCTAAGGGAGATTAAGTGGAGCAATTTATACTTGCTTCCCACATTTCACCTGTGTGTGTGCAGGCTCATTGCATTCAGAGCCCCACAAACCAAGTTAAACTGCTATAGCTCAGGCCTGATCTAACCTGCACTGCTTGTGCTTAAGATGTACTTTTAAATCAATATACTTAAAAAAATGCCAGCTCAGAAGATGAGATAATTCAGTCTTCAGGAGGTCTTTTCCTGCCTGACTTGAGTAGAACGTATCAGGCCTGCTTAAACAAGGCTTTGCATAATTCTCATTAATCATTTAGAACACAATTTGCATTGAACTCTCCCACTTTTTTAAGCAGGCGAGTCATGACATGCCAGCATGTTGAAAAAGAGAGAGCCTGAGGTGAAACCAAAGGACAGGAGGGTGTAAGTGAGAAAATGACACTTCCTACCTGCCTTGTATCATCTGGGGAACACACACTCATCCCAGCTTCAACTCCATTATCTCTGACAAGACTCCAAGACCGAGTTAACTGAGGAGATTCAAGTAGTTCAGCTTCCCAAAGGTCCTCAAAACACATTCCTGATTACAACCCTAGCTTAGAATCCCTTTTCTTTCTGACAGTTACATAAAAACCCCCTGAAACAGTGGCTTGCTTCCCTTGACCCATCTGCAGCATTTCTTTCCTTGTCTACTACCATGAAACCAATGCCAGCCAGATGCCTTATCTGAGAATATAAGGCAGTTTCACTAGTAAGAGACAAAATCCTACTGTTTTAACAGGTGGGATGCAGAGCATTTCCAAGGGACTTGACATCTCCCATGCACTATGACACACATCTAACAGGAGGAGGCATGGTCTGCTTTATGGTGATGCTGTTTTACAGCATCCTACTGGATGTGGTTCATTTCCAGGAACTGTTTGAGGCACAGCTATGACCTACAGCCAAAAAGAAACTATAAAATATACAGTCTCTTGCTTCCCAACCGCAATCTTCAGTTTTGCTTTAATATCTTCTTTTTTTTCTCTCTGCCAATGGAAGAAACCATTCCAATTCACTAAGAAACCCTTCCATTCACTCTAATTCCCTCAAGAAAGCCTACATCCTGGCCCACAGATCTGCTGCATGCCTGGCCACTTTTCCTTTCGACTGCTGAGTCCCCTTCCACCTGCAGAGACAGCAACTAATCTAACAAATCTTTAAACCATCAGCTTCTTACTATGGGCTTTATCTGTCCATCTCCAGAACAGTTTGAGCTGTTGGTTCTTCCATTCAAGACTTCCATACAAAAATGTATCTTCTATGTTTTCTTCTGTGCTCCTCTCCCCATTGAAAGCTTTTGTGGGTGGGAAATTCCCCCCCATAAGTCTTCTTGTACAGGAGTATCTATCTCACCTTCTCTGAAATGCTTTAAGCTCTGCTGCTTCTAAACCCTCTTCATGGAAGTGTCTGTGAGCAGGGCCATGTATCCCATTATACCAACCGCACTCCCACACGCCAGGGTCTTACTCTTTCTTGTGTCATGATAGATATGAATGAGCTGTCACATGCACTGTCAAATACTGCTAGATGGGCAGCAGATGCAGAAATAGTGCTGCAAAGTCTGCTCAGAATAGAACCAGAATTGTGTGAAACAAGTGAAGAAGAGACTCTTTCAAGTACAAGTGAGGATGAGCCCAACTGATTGCAAATGATGCAATCAACAAACCTTGGAAATTCTGCATGTTGCAAAGAGGACAAAGGAAAGACAAAGGGACTCAGAGGAGAACTGGCTATTTAGAATAACTTGGAAAGATCTCTGTTGGATGGGCAAAGAGCCCCTGCAGTAGTTTAAAACAAAGCACCAGAGCAGGATGCTACCAATACAGAATCACAGAATCATAGAATAGTTAGGGTTGGAAAGGACCTTAAGATCATCCAATTCCAACTCCTCTGCCATGGCAGGGACACCTCCCACTAAACCATGTCGCCCAAGGCTCTGTCCAATCCAGCCCTGAACACTGCCAGTGATGGAACATTCACAACTTCCCTGGGCAACCCATTCCAGTGCCTCACCACCCTTACAGTAAGGAATTTCTTCCTCATATCCAATCTAAACTTCTCCCGTTTAAGTTTGAAGCCATTATCCCTTGTCCTTTCACTACAGTCCCTAATGAAGAGCCCCTCCCCAGTTTCCCTATAGGCCGCAGGATGCATCCCTCCCTCTGAGCCGGCTGAGCCTCCCAGGGCGTGGGAGACAGGCTGGCTATAGCCCCACCTTGACTGCTATCATTTCTCTTTGGCACTAGAAGGGTCATATTAACCACTCTAGCGGAGAATAAACCTGCTCTCAGATTACTGTGGAGTTGGCATCTATGAAGAGGAAAAAAGCTGGTTTAACTTTTCAACTGTGCATGTAAAGAGGAGGATAACAATAGAGGGACAACAGCAGGGTCAGCTAATGGCCACTTGGCTCATGGAAACTGAAAGCCTTGCGTAACTGTTAAACCCTCACCATTGTTTTATCTAAATTACAGAAAATTGATGAACTCTCTAAATTACTTTAATAATCTGAAGCACACAACCCATTTTCTCCCTTGAACAACACTTCTGCAATGAACAGCTACATTCCTATGAACAATGCAGGGTCACTTTTCAACTTGGAGTGCTGTGATTTTGCTTGTGTTTTTAAATGCTTATACGTAAACTCTACATTTTATCACACATCTGACTATTGGACAATAAACAGTCTTATGATATTAATCACAAGGTAAAGGTTAAATGTGCATTCTCCTAACAGTACTTACCCTGGATATCATCATTGAACACACAGTATCTGTTGCGGTATTTATTGAGGAGACGAAAAGCGTTAGCATTGGCAAAGTCTTCAAACTGGATGAGACAGTTCATGCTGTACCTGCAAGTTAAAGGGTAATTAAAAATGGATATAAATTGATGGGTACATCTTTTACCAGGATATTGCAGCCAGAGGCTCTAGTGCAGAGAGAAAAGTATCATAAGAGAAGTGCATCACAGTAACAGCAAACAGAATCACACCCTTCCCAAGGTCCATAAACTCAGAAATGGGGAATCACCGAGAATAAATTGTATTCACAATTCAAGGGGCTTCTGAATATGTATACCTACATACATGTACGTATTTATATGCACCTTTGGACTATTTGAAGGGGGCTCATAGGGATGCTAGAGAGGGGCTCTTCATTAGGGACTGCAGTGATAGAACAAGGGGTGATGGGCTCAAACTAAAACAGGGGAAGTTCAGGTGGGATATAAGGAAGAAGTTCTTTACTGTGAGGGTGGTGAGGCAGTGGAACAGGCTGCCCAAAGAAGTAGTAAATGCTCCATCCCTTACAGTGTCCAAGGTCAGGTTGGACAGACCCTTGGGTGACATGGTCTAGTGTGAGGTGTCTGCCCATGGCAGGGGGTTGGAACTGGATGATCTTAAGGTCCTTTCCAACCCAAACTATTCTGTGATTCTATGATCAGTTAAAGGGACAGCCCCAAGCGCCCACTTCAACTGTAGGTGACTGAGATGAGAAAACCCCCTGCTTGCAGGATCCCATGGAGTGAGTGCTTCAGGGTGCGATTTCATAGCCACGTTTTTGCGCTTTGGAAAGTCGCTACTGAGCTGCTTTGCAGGGAGCCAGCACACAACGGCAGCCAGTGACCCGTGGAGTCAAGAGGCAGGAAATAATTGCAAACTTTCCATAACTGCACATTAATTTCAGGGCAAGTGTGCAGATTCTAAAACCTGGGTAACACTCAGCCTGCTCCACTATTCACTACCAGCACTCTGATATTCACTGTCAGCACTCTGTATGACTCTAGGCTGCATTAAAGCTTTGCAAATAAAATCTAAAAGGGCCATAGGTACTCTTTTCTCTCACATAAATGTGAGAGGGCAGTGGGAGAAGCTCAGGGAATGAGTAATGCAACCACTGGGCAGCAGGCAGGTGAAAGGGCTCTAAATAGGTGCTCTGTTTTAGAGACCTGAGCCTCTCTGGGACTGCAAGCAGCGCAGAGACAGCATCACCTTATGTACCTCCCATTCAGACTTTCCTCTTTTGCCACTGGAATCTGAGGGAGGGGACACCCGTGCTTTAAACTAGAAATTGATACTGGATAAACCTTGCTACACTTGAGAACCATGGCTCCTGTTATGAAAAGCTCTTTTCACAGTCAGCATCCCCTGGAAAGGCATTGAACTGCTTATTACATGATTTTCCACCTCAACTATGTCTGTCAGCAAGGTGACAATGATAAGCACAAACATTGTGCTCCGTTATTTGTCTGTCATGAGAAACTTTCACTTCATGAACCCTCTGCTCTCAAACAAGGAAAATGGTTGGCTCTTAACACTTGCTTCACATTCTCTGTGCTTGCTTTTAGAAAAGGACCACAATGAGACAGACTGTTTAGCAGGGCCTGTAGTGATAGGACAAGGAGTAATAGGTTTAAACAGGGGAGATTCAGAGCAGATATAAGGAAGAACTGTTTTACTGTGAGGGTGCTGAGGCACTGGCGCAGGGTGCCCGGAGAAGCTGTGGCTGCCCCATCCCTGGCAGTGTTCAAGGCCAGGGTGGATGCAGCTTGGATCAACATGCCCTAGTGGAAGGTGTCCCTGCCTGTGTCAGGGGTTGGAACTGGATGAGCTTCAACATCTCTTCCAACACAAACCATTCGGTGATTCTATAAATGATTTTAGGGCTGTTTATGACTCTTAGATTAAAAAAGCTCAGATTCAACTCAATGCCTCGCCCCATTTAAGTTTCCCAACATCCTACTAAGCTTAATATTTGCAAAAAAACCCTAAAAAATAGTAAAATTTACCAAAAAATCAACTGAAAAATCAGGTGCTTGGAACCTTTGTTGAATCAGGGCACAGAAGCTGTGGAAACAGTCCTGCAGGGACTCCAATGCAGTTTCACATCCCCAAAGGAAAATGTCACTGCTCCCATCACCAGAGGGGAGCAGGTGGGTATTTCTTGAGGACTAGGAGCATCATCACAACATTCCTACCTTGCACTATGAGTCTGAAATACTTGGTTCTTCATTTAAAGCATCTGGCCCTAGGGTCTTGCCATGACCAATGTGTGATCTTTATTAAGTTCTCACATTCTGCAAAGACTCACACAGGCTCAAAAATGTGGTTTAAAAAGCTCAGTGAACATATTGTGGAGAGAAAGAAAATGATCTTCACAAAAACTGCTCAGTGAAAGGGTTTGCATCCAGCACTGTCCTGTCATACCGAGGGGTCAGGAAGAGAAATGAAGTGGCTTTGGGCCACCACACTTCGGCTCTGCTTAATAGAAAATGATGAAAGACAAAATAGATCGAGTAACCTGCACTGCCTCATGCTGTAGACCACGAAGAGGGGAAAGAATTCTGAGCTCCAAAGACAGAAAAAATACTGTTCAGGTTAATACTGTTGCAAATTTGAGTCTGTAGTCAGGGAAACGCACCCACCCGGGTGCTCTTTGGAGAGCTGGTCACACCTTAATGCTGGCTGAGGTCACTGGTTTTATTAAGCAAGTCAGCAATGTTACTTACTCAGTGATACATATAAATAATAATAGTAGTGTTAGAGAAATAGTTTCTATAGCAACTGAAGTTGCTTAAAGATTTGCTAACTGCTTGCTGAGAGATGCCAGCAGATGTTCTGGATGCTGTGTCATCTCCATGTTAGCTGTGAGTTCCTTACATGTCCAAATGATGGATAAGAGGATTGGCCATTAGAAAACTGATTTGCACAGGTACTTTTTGTACTGTTTATTTGCACAAATTCCTTGGGCATCCAGGGTCTTCATTTTGACTTCCAAGACTTTACAGACAGAAGGACACTTGAAGATCTTCATCCGTTGCCTTTCAGAGTGTTGCTCAGCATTTCAGAAGATAACTGCCAGAACCTGCAGTGGGGAGGCTTCAAGTGCATAGGCAGCCTGTCCCCCAAAGACTTGTAGTTAGCAGCTGCCATTCCTCTTGGGAACACTGAAGAGTGCATTTCCTGGGATCTCTGCAGTCCTATGTCTCCCTGTGGAACTGGAGCTTTCCCCTTAGCATGAGTAATTCTTACACTTGCAGGCTGTGGAAAAGGGTGCTTGGACAGCCCATTTCTGTACCTCTCTGACAAGTGGTTTTGAAAGAATTCAGATGCGATGGACAGAAACAGGAAGAGACTATAACAGCAAAGTCTTTTATGGTCACTAAATATTATCTAGGTTAATGTCTTAACACACACCCCTCAACCACTACAGTGCATTCACACTTCTCAGCAAAAATGAGACCTTTTGGAGTTATAAGACAAACTCTGCTGGTTTGTTGCACGAAAAGTTAATGTCAGGTGCAAAGTTTGGTATCTTCTGATGAAAGTTTTGTGTGGGATAAATTAGAGACTAATTTCTTTCTAAAACCTGTTCCTCACCATTGTCCTCATGTCACCACAGCTACAACAGCATTAATACAGAAACCTGTATCTGGTGACATTACAAAGTCATTATTTAATATCATCACCACCATCACCATGTCTCCTGTTGGCTGCCAGACCATCATCTCTGGAATTAATTTAGCCACTTTATAGAACTGCAAACAAAAAGATGTACTTTGTCAGTTCTTCCTCATCAAAACAAATCACTAGTATTGCATAGAATCACAGAATGGTTTGGGTTGGAAGGGACCTTAAAGCTCACCCAGTTCCAACCCCTGCCACAAGCAGGGACACCTTCCACTAGAGCAGGCTGCTCCAAGCCCTGTCCAACCTGGCCTTGAACACTGCCAGGGACGGGGCAGATTCATGCTGAAGATTATACTGCTGTCTCATTAGTTTGCACATTTTGGGTTTTGTGCCATAAATAATTATGACCCAAATTCTGTCTTTCTTTGCCATACTTCGCAAAAACCTCCCTGTATAAACAGCCTCACTGGGAAATGCTTTAGAGAACAGTCCCATGCACTCATTTTAGTCTGATCTACAGACCTTGCCTGGCAAACTTTGCACAAGCAGTATCTTTAATGAAGTAATATACTACTGATAAATATAATAGTCTAAGACTGTCACCCCAATGAAGGATGTCTCCAGGAACTAAACACACACGACATTACAGGTCTGCTGTAAAAATTACCACCTGAAAATCTTTATTAAGAAATGACTCAGTTTCCTGGAAAACAAACAAGCAAAGGATTCATGCTTTATTTATCACTGTACTGATGTTCCAGTACTGCTACTGTCAAGCTAGAGCCACATGGAATCTCTATGCTGTGCTATCAGGAAAGATGCTGTTAATAAAGCCTGTATCCCCTGTAGAGGATGATACACATCTCTCTTGGATGAGCGCTAAGTATGGAACAAAAGAGCGTGAATCCCAGAAGAGGGAGGCAGATGTTTTCTTGATGACACTGGTTTTAGCTTTATTCAAGAGACTTCTCAACTGCCTGAGCAATCTCATTATGCAACTTTGTTCTTTCATCCTCATTTGTATGCACCTCTTCGAGCTCATCCACCCTCATTATAAGCCACAAGGTCAGAGAGGAAAAAATTAATGAGACAGCAGTTACCATTAGAGAGCATCTGACCAAAACTGCACAAGTCAGAACTTCAAGGGTGGCCTGAGGACCTGGGCAGAGCCCTTGCTGACTGTTATCAAAAGGGGATTTTGTTTCCCCATGAGCAGGGAGTATAAAGCACTCTACATGCATGAAGGAAATTGTATTGGCAAGAAGGGTCAGTTCTGTTATGGAAAGAATCACACGAAGGAGGTTCCAATCCTTGTCTTAAGTTAGCATTTTACAGCACTGCTTTGAGTCATTCATGATGTAAGGATTCTGCTTTCAAGCACTGCAAGTCCTACTCACAGTGTTAGATAAAACCAGGCAGAGAAGAACCCAATTGTCCTTGCCCTTGTCTTTGAGATCTTCCAGTCTTGGTGCAACCAAAGTTCTGATTCCCAAGATACATTTTCCACAAAGGAGCCCATCATCAGAGAAAAAAGTCATTCTTGACAAGTGATCAGCATTTAAGTTTCACAAAACACAGTCCACTCCAGCACATTAAACACCACCAGCACCCGGGCCACTGCTAGCAAAGTGTCCTGAGGCCATTCTTATTGTTGAATTATTAACACGGTCCTCAGCAGGCTTCTGGTCAGACCAGCAGTGCTCTGCCATAGAATTCCTGGCCACAGCTTAGAGGTCAGTTAGGTCAGGCATCGCCTCAAAACCCAGCTATGAAGAACCCCGTGGGGGAGGACTTGGGGGTATCTGTGGATGAAAAACTGACAGTGATGTGACAACGTGCACTTGCAGCCCAGAAACCAACCGTGAGCAGCAGGCATAGGGAGGGGATTCTCCCCCTCTGCTCTTCTGAGATCCTCCCCTGCAGTCCTGTGTCCAGCTCTCATGAGACCCCAACACAAGAGGGATATAGAACTTTCGGAGTTGTGGCAGCCTGGAGAGGAGAAGGCTCCTGAAGGGGAGACCTCAGAGCAGCTCCAGTGCATAAAGGGCTACAGGAAACCTGGAGAGGGGCTTTGGACAAGGGATGGAGGGACAGGACAGGGGAATGGCTTTAACCTGACAGAGGGGA
>JAOEHX010043145.1:0-18238 GCA_025448015.1 Bolborhynchus lineola
AATGATAAGGCAGGTAGATCAGAATACTGATGTGCTACTGCATCCACCAAGGTGGACAGCATTGGCTATCAAAGTTAAGCAGTCCTACTTCCAAGGTAAGAAAGTTCATGAAGAAAAGGAGTGATTTTTGTTAAACCAATTGATGAGGGAGGGAAGACAGGCATGAGAAAAGCAAACATGAATACTTCTGGGTACATATGAAAGGATGGAGTTAGGTTTCTGTATTTGATTCAACTTTATTACATCCAGCATTCTTCTGAAGTCAATTCTGTTCTTCATTTCTGACAGGAAATATTCAGAGTTTGTGTTTTTGAGGCATCTTTGCAATACTACAACCATCTTATCCTGTGCCAAGCATAGTTTAAAATGTAATATGAGATTCTTTACTTGTGTTATTTATTTGCCCTGGTTTCTCTGAATAACGTTTTGCTCTTGCTTAGGCAAACTTTGATTTCAGCTCCAATCTCCATTCCTTCATGAAAACAGGAGGCGATGGGGAAAACAGCGAGCCCTTCACAGGCTCGTCATCAGTCTCTCCTCTCTCACAACAAACAGTCCATCATGTTCCAGCTCCCCCTCACGCTGATGATTTTCCCACTACAAATGCCAGATTTAATGCCTCCTTCAGCTCCTACTCTCTTCTTTGTGCCTCCATCCACACCATCATTTATGAACAAAATGCTGCCTGTGCCATCATTTATTAAGCTACCACACTGATAGGTCCAACAGCTCATACTCATGTTAATAAGCCACAGCAGAGAGAAACCTTAAGAGAGGAATTTCACATCAGAAAGTGTGGAGCCTCCCATGGGAGGCTGAAGTGAAGTCTCTTTTCTAGGCCAACATTCACACATAAGGCACCACAGAGGTGGTAATCTTGCCTGCTTGTACTCCTTCTCTTCCCATTCTCTTTTTGCAAGGAGTGGGGAGAGGAAGTTGCTGTACCCTAATGTTACTTAGGTATATTCTGTCTCCCACTGAGCTCCACCTCACTCCATAAGAACTCCTACTCAGGTGGCAATGAACATGCCAAAGCAGCAGATTTGGGCAGGACACAGCGAGGACCAGTGCTGGTGAACTCTTCAGAGCATCCTGCATTATACAGCTGGGAAAACAGCTCTTTGGACCATGTCTTTATTCTCATTGTTTTTTTCTTTAATGCTAATCAGCTGCAAATAATTTCACAGAGTCATGGAATGGTTTGGGTTGGAAGGGAATAGCCCCTCCTTGTTGATGAGAACAAGGTCCAGCACCGCACCCCTCCTTGTTTGCTCCTGTATTGCTTGAAGAAGGAAGTTATCAACATACTCCAGGAACCTCCTGGATTGCTTATGCCCTGTAGTGCTATCCCTCTAACAGATACCAGGGTGGTTGAAATCCCCCAAGAGGAACAGGTCTTCTGAATGTGTGCCTGCATCTACCTATAGAGGGCCTCATCCATTTGGCCCTCCTCATCTCAAGTGTCTGCATCACACCCCTGCTATAACATCATCAGAACTGTCCATCCCTTTAATCCTGACCCATAAGATGTCTGTTGGCTCCTCATCCATCCCCAAGCAGAATTCCATGCATCACAGTTGGTCATTGACACAGAGGGTGACTCCTTCCTCACTCCCTCTGCCTTTCCTTCCTGAAGATCCTGGATCCTTCCATTCCAGCACTTCAGCCACAGGAGCCATCCTACCACACTTCCATGCTAATACAGTCATAGCCTTTTAGGTGTGAATGCATCTTTAAATCCTCTTTTTCTTTAATCAGCACTGAGTAATTTCTTAATGCTTTAGACAAAATAAGAAGTTAGGGCTTGGCAAACAAAGACTTGACCATTTCTCCCACAAAAAAATACCTAGGAAAAGGATCAGTTTGAACCCAGTGGAGACAAAATTCCCTATGAGCAGCAAACCTCTGAATAACGCAAGTACAATTACACAGCAATAAGTTACTCTGCTGAGGAATAATTGCCATTCACCTTGAGTCCTGCAAAACACCAAGGGAAGACAGCAGAGAGGCAGGCCACCAAGGTGCACTTTGCAGTAACACTACCCATCTGCACAGGAATAATCTCGTTTTGCTGAGCAGGCAGCTCATGCATAAACCAGATCTTGCCAGCACTCCTTACCTGGCAGCCCCTGCTGAATGCAGTGAGGAAAGCAGGTATATATATATGGTTTTCCATATATTATTTGGGTGGGTAGATTGGAAAAAATCACTTGGACCGGTCAGGGAAATGTACTTGCTCTGTAAAGGAAATCTGGACAATGCAATAAAAGATGCTCCAGATTTCTAAGAGCTGCACAATCACAGTGATCTCACAGCTGGATTAAGGAATATCTTCACAAGCAAATATAATGTGTTTTGCTTTTAGAAAGATATAAGTGTTACCGACAAGTATGAGCATCGTTTTTTTTTCTCTTTATCCATCATCTTGCCACTTGACAAGTGTAAGAAGAGAACTGTACATACCCACTCCATTTCTAAATAACAAAGAGAAGAGGGTCAGCATTCTTGAATAAGAGCAGATCACAATACTAAAATACTCAGTATTTAATGGATTTAATACATTAAAAAGGGAAAAGGAGGTGATAACTCTGTGACTACATCTTGGTTATCCACATAAAGTCATCTCTGTTCTTATTCTTATACATGTTACCCACTTTTTCAAGACAGAGATGAAGGAAACCTTAGAATCATAGAATGGTTTGGGTTGGAAAGGACCTTAAGATCATCCAGTTCCAACCCCTGCCATGGGCAGGGACACCTCACCTTAGACCATGGCACCCAAGTCTCTGCCCAACCTGACCTTGAACACTGCCAAGGATGGAGTATTTACCACTTCTCTGGGCAACCTGTTTCAGTGCCTCACCACCCTCACAGCAAAGAACTTCATTATCTCTAACCTGAACTTCCTCTGTTTCAGTTTGAACCCATCACTCCTTGTCCTATCACTACAGACCCTGATGAAAAGGATTGATTCTCAGTAGCAGCAGAATCGGGCACTGTAACTGCTCCACTGGTTGCAAAACTGTGACCCTTAAATAATAGCTTATGAATGGGGGGTTAGATAAATAAAAATCCCAAATCCCAGGGTTTTTTTTGTTCCCATTTCATCTCCTGCTATGCCTTAATTCATGTGTCTGGCAGACAGACACTCCTCACACCAACACACGAGCTGCTTGGAAATGAAACACAAACTTGTTATTATATATAGCTAATAACATGTTTTACATATTTATGTAAGGATGTCTCCATAGTGTACGCAGACACTTCGGTATATACTTACACTATTTAGTTATAGTTATATACTTGGAAAAATCTGTTCAATGCTAAAATACTAAAATGCCTGTTGGTTACACTGCTTGAGCAGAAAGAAACTGAGCCCCAGTGGTTTCATGAAAAGCAAGATGAAACACAGCTGACATTTCCTTGGCTATGACTAACAAGCACTAAACAGCATACATGATGTATACTTGGAGCAGTTCTCCCTAAGGCAATGGCCACAGCTCTGTGAGTGTGACTGGGATGTCTGGGTGGCAACACCGTATTCCATATCCCCAGCTGTGGCTCAGCGAGCTTAGATTTGGGCAGAGATATGATCCAGAAGCCCACAGCCGCCTATACGGAAGGAACAACAGCTTTTAGAAGAGCACCTTCCAAGTTTTCTTCCTTTTACTTTTCATTTTTTATTCCTTATCAACCTGTTTTCCCCCCCTCATCTTCTTTTCCTATGGAGAAAACTGCTATGGCGCACAAAATGCCAGAGGCAGCAGTGTTCTTGCTGTAAAAAACAGATGCTTTTTTAATTGTCCATCTCTCAGGCATAATTGGTTGAATGAAGACACACATAAACTAGACTGCAGCTATGTATCAAGGGAGGGAGCTTTCCTTTGCTCTACCAGCCTAAGAAACACAGTAATTTAGCTGGATCCACTCAAATTCACTTTGAAGTGCCATAATTAGTGTGGTCTGGTCCTGTTACTGTAGTCACCTTTACCCTGTGACCCAACTTTCTCTTTTATGGCTTGTTAGCAGCATGGGCACTCAAGCATAGCCAAGAAAAGGAAGAGATGGATACGGAGCTATGGTCCAGGAGCCATCAGTGGTAAGGGAGCACCAGCATCTACTCGCCTACTTAAACCAAACATTTCTTGTCCTATTCCAATCACAGGAGGAAAAGGTTATTCCTTTTTCCTTTCATTTCCTCACTGTCCAAAACCTTTTCTCTAGTCATCCCAATTAAGTCTAGATTTAAACCAGGATGCACTCCCAAGCTCTGTGGCTGTGCTTATACAATAGCTATAGTTACACACTTGGAAAAATCAGTTCAGTGCTAAAAGGCACAGAGCTCAATAAAGAACATTAACAAACAGAATGCTGGTTAAAAAAGGATTAAAAAGAAATGCATATTCTTCATAACAAAACTCGGTTTGCTCTTTGGCTGAAGTTTCCATTCAAGATTCCTTCCCGACTGCACGATGAATTCACTGTTAACACATTACAAATTCACTTGCCTTATTCTGTCCATCTGCAAAATGGGGAAATAAAACCACGGCTTCGATTTTCAGCATTTCTACTGAGGCCTTTAAAACGTCTGTTGCTATAGAACTGTGCAATCCTTTTTACGAATGAGCCTGAAATATTATCAGCATTCCGAGAGGTAATTACAAAAGGAATAAAAAGAGAACTCACTGTTTTTCCCTGTGTCCTTTACAAGCTTTAAACCTAGGTTTGTAATTGAAGTGCAAACTGACCTTTATCAACTGTAGAGCATCGCTAAAAGGTATTATTCTAAAGGGCTTGGGGGAATTTGCCATGCTCAGCAATTCAATAATCTCACTTTCTTTCATTTCTGTTCTTCAGACAATGTGGCATTGCTGCGTCTTCTCTCTACTCCAGAAGCAAATCAAGCAGGAGATGCTGAGGAGCTTTATCAGCACTATCACCTAAATCTCCTATCAACTCACTGCTGTAACCTGCTTTTTGGGAAATAGCTCAGCTGTTTTGCCCACCTTCTCAAACACTTCAGCAGCCAATTCTAATCCATATTAAATCCCATTTGCAATCTGCTACCTCAGACAGGTAAATGGTCTACACACAGAAACGATGCATCACGACCAGCCGAACCATCAGAGATGGTTTTATCTCTAACCACGCCATGCAATAACACAACTGCAATCGTGTTCAGTACCAGAAACACACAAGCAAAACGTGAGGCATCTGAGTTTGTTGCTGGGTAATTATACAGAAAGGAAACAAGTGCACTTAGAGCTTCACATAGGAGAAACATCACAATCCTGCATGTGAGAAGGAAATCCTCAAGGTATTGATCTCATGAACCTCTTTCACTTCTTGGGAGTCCATCCACAGACATCAGTTTTAAGAGTGCCTAACCCACACCAGCACTGATCTCTGCCAGTACAACTCCAGGTTCTCATGGCTCAGCAGAGTTTGCACCGTCATAGAATCATTTCGATTTTAACTGTCCGAGAATCATTTAGATTGGAAAAGACCCTTTGGATCATCGAGTCCAGCCCTTAACCCAGCACTGCCAAATCCACCACGAAACCGTGTCCTTAAGTGCTGTGTCTACGAGTCTCTTAAATACCTCCAGGGATGGTGACTCCAGCACTTCCCTGGGCAGCCTGCTCCAACGCCTGAGCACCCTTTGGGGAAGGAACTGTTCCTCAGCTCCATCTAAACCTGCCCTAGCACACAGCTTGAGGCCATTCCCTCTTGTCCCATCCCTTGTTCCTTGGGAGCAGAGCTCAGCCCCCTCATGGCTCCATCCTCCTCTCAGGCAGTTGTAGGGAGCAATCAGGTCCCCCCTGAGCCTTCTCTTCTCCATCTGAACCCCCCAGGTCCCTCAGTCATTCCCCATCACACTGTGCTCCAGGCCCTGCATCAGCTCCGTTGCTCTTCTCTGGCCCTGCTCCAGCACCTCAATGTCTCTCTTGTAGTGAGGGGCCCAGAGCTGAACACAGGATTCGAGGTGCAGAACCTGCACCTGCAATGCAAAGCTATCTTTCTGCTCCCATCTCCTTCCTTCCACCAGCGACAGGTTCATCTGAATGAGTAACAGTGATTTACCTCCCCCCATCCCGCAGCCGGCATCGTTTGTGTTGATCATACAAACACAACCTGCATTGCCCCTTGTCTTTTACCTCTTAGCTTACTCATCTCAACCAGCTTCCTCTCAAGTCCTGCATATAAAGCCATGCTCAGAAAGGTATCTAAGCAGCATCTTGGCTCAAGGGTGGCACAAGCTTACTAGACAACACAGATGAGACAGATGCTATTTTTGGCCATACCCAGGATTTTTCCCTTTGCACCTTTTAGGAGTCAGCACCCAAAACAAAAGCTGCTTCTCTTTCTGCTCCTGCTATCTTTGTATTTCTCCCCCACCCCAGGTTTTGCCTCTGAGAAACCAGACTGGATTCCAGACACAATCACCTCCTCTTAAGGCAACAGATTTCTCCATTTTCCACTCAAAAGGGAGGATATTACCATTTTTAACACCATTTAAAAGGGTGTTAGACAAGACTTTAGAGCTCAGGGTTACCATTTCCTGAAGCTTAAGAGAAAGAGAAGGAGAAATACAGTTGAAATAAAATCCTTATTCAATGTTCTACCTTTTCAATGCTCTAATGTGCCTGCTTTCCTTGTCTACACCTTTCCTAATGTAGTTATCAAGGGACAAAGCTGCACAGTACTCATGGGACTCAAACACTCAAGTTCATTGAACTGCTTACTGTGGTGAAGTGCAGGGGATTGTGTACACAGTCTTAACCCTCTGAACTTATTTACTGTATTAATATTACAAAATCACAGAATCACAGAATGGTTTGGGTTGGAAAGGACCTTCAGATCAATGCAGTTCCAACCCCCTGACATAGGCAGGGTCCTCTCACACTAGGCCATGTCACCCAAGGTTCTGTCCAACCTGCCCTTGAACACTGCCAGCAATGGAGCATTTACCACTTCCCTGAGATGCCTGTGCAAGTGCCTCAGCATCCTCACAGTGAAGAACTTATCTCCAACCTGAACTTCCCCTGTTTCAGTTTGAACCCATCACCCCATGTCCTATCACTACAGTCCCTGATGAAGCGTCCCTCTACAATATCCCTATAGCCCCCTGCAGACACTGGAAGCTGCTCTGAGGTCTCCATGCAGCTTCCCTTCTTCCTCCTCTTCCTTCTTTCCCCTTTTTTAAAGGAGGATGAACATTCTTCCTCAGCTAGTGTAATCCCTACAGACCCGTACTGGAGAACAAAGATTTATTTCCTCCCTCATTTTCCAAAATCTAGAAAGAAAACTACCATTTTGTGACACTGCAATTTGGGAAAGAAGCATGACTCTACTTATTCATTCTTCTGCAAGACTGAACTCATAAAGATCACAGGCAAGCTCTCTATGTACAAACTGCATCTGTGTTTTGTGAGCAGAGAGAGGCTATAAGGAGACAGCAACATCAAACGTCCTGGTAAAGACACATAATCCCCTTGAGGTTTTAACTTTCCTCCTAGTCAAACATGAGTGTTTGTCAAACACTTGACCTTCAGCTTTGTTATTCGAGAGGAAGTCATGGACCCATGGCTGATCATAAGCATTTTATGGAATACATTTGCTAAGTCATATGCTGAATTCCAGGAGCCGTGACATTACTAACAACCAGCCAATACTATATTAAAATTATCATTTATTTCAAGCAACCTTGGCTCCTCTTTGCTTTTCTTTGTCATTTTCATCTGGCATTAATCACTCCTCTTCCTCAAAGAAATCTTCCCAAAGAGCATCCTCATCTGGCTTTTCTAGTCCTACTCCAAACAAGGTAGAACACAAGGTTCGAACCAAATACCCTATGAGATTTCCTTCTGATCTCCCATTACTGCTCTGTGGAAGTGGGACTTGCCAAAGGACATCTAGTTACTCAATGAAAACATCTGATGTCCAAACAAATTGCCCAAAGATTTGATTAACCTCTGGTGGGTCCTCCTGCAATGGAAAAACAGATGGATGGCTTTATTATAGGCCTCAATTATAGGTCATGATTGACCACAATGCAAAAGGAATCATGTATTAGAGCACTGGAGGGAAAAAATACAGTGATATTAGTAAGGCAGAGTGACTCCTCCAGCAAGTAATGGCTTGTCAGATCATTGTGCTCTTCTGTAAGACTGGATTCTACTCTTTCCCTTTCCTTTTTCCCCCTGAAATCCAGAAACCCTTCCTAGAGGATGCTAATTGCTTCCACAGAGAGCCTGCAGAAACACAACTGAACAGATCAGCTGAAGCCAGAAATCACAACAGACGTCATTCCCGGTGATAGGACTGCTGCTCCTGGATTTATGACTGGCGTAAGACTCAGGGAATAAATGAGACCTTCTACAAAGCCAATACTCCAATAGATATCAGCACACTTGGGCTAGTGTTAGACCCCTGAAGGACTCCATGGCAGAACAGCTCTGACAACCACACACTCCATCCCTGCATACATGAATTATTAAACAAACTTCATTCCACAGGTCCCTGCAGTCAATCAACATGAACTGCATCACGGAGTGTATAACTGTGGGCATAAGAACTTACCATAAACATGCAGCCATCCTGTCTCCCCCTAGGAAATTTGGTGTTTTTTTGGTCTAAAAACCTTTGCAAAACTTGTCCTTACAAATGCAGAGGCAACTCACTATGATCAGCACCCCAAGACATCAGACAAACAGGCTGAACTTCTTCCTTACATCCAACCTGAGTTTCCCCTGTTTCAGCTTGAACCCCTTATCTCATGTCCTATCACTGCAGTCCCTACTATTTGCCCTCTGCTGTTTATGCTAAAAGAATATGAACTGTCTCTAACTCGGCAGGAAAAAAGAGACAAAGCATTTGAAGTTGGTTTATTCCTGAAGGTGAGGATGGATTTTACTCTATTGACTCAAAATGCCAGTCTGTAACCAAGTCAAATACTGTATTTCATGAGAATGGGAAAAGAAAGTAAAACCAGAATCTAAAAGCTAATATTTTGGGTAATAACAGGAGGGGAGATCTCCATGGTTTTCAATTAAGCAGCCCAGAAAAGCTCCTGAAAAATAGCAAAAGCGTCACTGATATCGTGTTTTTAGAGCAAGTCCAGAGGAGGCCACGAGGACCATCAGGGGCTGAAGGACCTCCTGTATGGAGACAGCCTGAGAACACTGGAGATGTTCAGCCTGGAGAAGAGAAGGCTGCGTGGAGACCTTGGAGCAGCTTCCAGTGTCTGCAGGGGGCTATAAGGATGCTGGGGAGGGACTCTTCATCAACGACCATAGTGACAGGACAAGGGGTGATGGGTTCAAACTGAAAGAGGGGAAGCTCAGGTTGGAGATAAGGAAGAAGTTCTTTACTGTGAGGATGGTGAGGCACTGGCACAGGGTGCCCAAAATAATGGTAAATGCTCCATCCCTGGCAGTGTTCAAGGCCAGGTTGGAAAGAGCCTTGGGTGGCATGGTCTAGGTGAGGTGTTCCTGCCCATGTAAGGGGTTGGAAGTGGATGATCCTAAGGTCCTTTCCAACCCTTTGAATCTATGGTGGTCAAAGGACGAAAAGGAGGGAAGCAGTTCATTCTCCTTATTTATTCCTCCTGCTGTCATCCATAAAACAAAAACTAAACCACCATCAGTGTGTGTGTTCAGCATTTCCCAAATAAACATCTTAGAATAAAGAGATGAAAAGCCCAAGCGTGACCGCATTTCTACACATGGCAATATCCATCTACACTTCTGGAAGTGCAACAATTTCTTGCTGTAAATTGAGTGTTTGCTGGAGGATGCAGATGGCTTCCAAAACAGGAAACTCTTTGCACCTGAGGCACCAAATCAAAAGGGGCTCATGGGGTGGGGAGTAGGTTTATTCTTATCATGTCTAGTCACTGGAAGAAGACAATGGCCATCTTTCTGTTTCCCCACATCTGTGTTCTGCATGGTATAAAGAGCACGGGATATTACTTCAGATGTCTCCTTGGACTGAGTGTGCAAGGACATGTGCTCATACTGTGGTAACCAACTTCTACTGCTCCTCACATCCCCTGAAGATGTCACAGCCATGGTGTTTAACCAGCTGGACCAAAAGCTGATGGGCAAATGAGTGAACTGGAGATAGGAACAAGGATATGTGGGAAGGCTGAGGTTCCCATGCAACCAATGTTTCACCTGCACAGACACCAGCAGTGAGTGGGCGCCCATGGTCATAGAATCATGGAATGGTTTGGGATACAAAGGACCTTAAGATCATCCAGTTCCAAGCCCCTGACATGGGCAGGGACACCTCACACTAGACCACAGTATCCAAGACTCTGTCCAACCTGGCCTTGACCACTGCCAGGGATGGAGCATTCATCACTTCTTTGGGTACCCTGTGCCAGTGCCCCAGCACCCTTACAGTAAAGAACTTCTTCCTTATATGTAACTTAAACTTCTTGTTTCCTTGACTCACCATGACACCAAGGAGATATCAGAAACTGAGCTGAGACACGAAAGCATGAGAAAACGACACAAGAAGCAGTGGCAACAAGAGACTGTCAAGAGAAGACAGCTATCCCTAGATGGCATCTTGTCCCCAGGCTTGCATCTCCTGGAGCATCAATCACTTGCTACAGATGACTAATCATTGCTCCACCATTCAGTGCTTAAAATTCACAGCCTACATCCAAAGTCTGACTCAACACTGGGAGATGCTATTGCGTTGGCCAAGGTTTCTGGCCATTTCAGACCTCTGGCAAGGGCAATTTGGGCTGAAAACAACGCAAAGAAAAACTTTTGTGACAGACTGATTTGTAGCAGCCATTAGGAACTGTTCAGGCATGTGAAGGGATACTCCAATGATGCCTGTAAGCAGGGAAGGTGGTCAAAAGCAGCTGAATTTATCATCATTGGAGAGCTCTGCACTTCATCATCAGCTTTTGTCATTTATCACTGAGGTGTCACACATCCGGAGCTCAGGGATTCTTAAGGGTGAGATCTGTCACATAAATACAGTTATTAATGCAGCAAGTGTATTATACAGTTAATGCAAATGTTGTAATCTGGCAACCCATTTTTGCTGCCAAACCTAGAAGGTCTTTCATGTCAGAAACTGATGCCAGCAGCGATAAATGGAGGATAGATAAAGTTAATCCAACTGCTTGGAGTTGAGCAGGGAAGGTATTACTTTGAAGTGTTTAAAATATTAAGAGAATCAAACATATTTATGGAAATCTTTTTTTTTTCCCTAAAGCTTATACAAGCAGGGTAACAAAACCATACAGAATACTATTAAATCCTGCCCGTAATTAAACATGCTGACACTTAAAAGCTTCTGTCTGATTTACTTTAAAAAACATCTTCTTTCAGTAAATTATGACTTTAAAATATCTTCTCTAAATGAATCTGCATTCCGAAGGAATGAAAATCTTTTTAACAGAAGCTTTTTTCCCAATATATATATATATATATATATATACTTTTTAAGCTCCAACTTATTGAATATAAGGGAAAGATAGGAAAGGAAAGAGGGAAAATACACATAATTGATAAAATAAACTGAGAGAAAAGCTCATAGCAGCCTACCAGCATCTGAAGGGGGCCTACAAGGATGCTGGAGAGGGACTCTCCATTAGGGACTGTAGTGATAGGACAAGGGGTGATGGGTTCAAACAGAAACAGGGGAAGATCAGGTTGGATATAATGAAGCTCTTCACTGTGAGGGTGCTGAGGCACTGGCACAGGGTGCACAAGGAAGTGGCAAACGCTCCATCCCTAGCAGTGATCAAGGTCAGGTTGGACAGAGCCTTGGGTGACATGGTCTGGTGTGAGGTGTCCCTGCCCATGGCAGGGGGCTGGAACTGGGTGATCTTAAGGTCCTTCCCAACCCAAACCATTCCGTGATTCTATGATTGCTGCATCAATTCAATCAGAAAAGCAGGTTTGTTTTCTCACACTGTACAGATGTAAAGCTCAGCCTTCTCCTAGTTACATTGAAAAACCCTATTACTTTCACTAATAGACTAATGCCAGTGGGAGGAGGGAGGCAGAACCTAAAATATGGGTTTTTCCTCAAATCAGAAGAATCACAGAATCACAGAATCATAGAATCAAATAGGCTGAAAAAGACCTTTAAGATCAAGTCCAACCATTACCCCAGCACTGCCAAGACCACTACTAAAGCACATCACTGAGGGCCACATCTATGCAGTTTGTGAACACTTCCAGAGGGAAATCAAGACACTTTGCACTTTGGGCACACTAAAAATCTCATCAGTGATAAAAAAAACCCTAAAATACCCTTATAACTCCTTTCTAAATAGGCAAATTCTTCTGCTAGTGACTGGTAAAGAATCCAAAAATGCTACAGAGTGAAGACTCATGGGCTACATCTGAGATGATACACTCCTCATGCAGACAAGCAATGCAGGAAGGCTGGTTTGGAGTGCATGGATTGCTGCTGTGGCCAGCCAGCCTTCACAGAAAGGGCATCGAGGACCCTTCATACCACTAAAAGCTCAGTCTCATGGCTTTGAGGTAGCCACCAAATGCTACTTGCAACTTGCATGACCATGTTTCTTTAATGAGGTCACGATAAGACTGGGTCAGAATGTGAAAAAGACTTACAAAAATGCTATTTTTACATTTTTTTAACTTAAATTTTGTTCCCAGGAAAAAAAGTATCTGGCATTACACAGAGGAAGCATTGTTCCCATGGTTACACTTAGAAGGGGATGCCTCAGGACCCAAGCCTCTGTATTCAGCTGACCACAAGCATCCTTCACCCCGATGTGCTGGGTCAGTAATGAATAAACATGGGTAAGATTGATGCAGGGAAGTACATCTCACTTAGAATCATAGAAACATAGAATGATTTGGGTTGGAAAGGACCTTAAGATCACCCAGATCCAACCCTCTGCCATGGGCAGGGACACCCTCCACTAGACCATGTCACACAAGCCTTTGTCCAACCTGGCCTTGATCACTGCCAGGAATGGAGCATGCACGACATCCCTGGGCACCCTGTGCCAGTGCCTCAGCACCCTCGCAGTAAAGAACTTCTTCCTTATATCCAACCTGAACTTCCCTTGTTTCAGTTTGAATCCATCACTTGTTATCCTATCGCTACAGCCCCTGATAAGGAGTCCCTCTTCAGCATCCTTGTAGCCCCCTTCAAATACTGGAAGCAGCTCTGAGGTCTCTCATACTTCTCAGAGAGCATTGCCCAGGTTACAGAGATGCTTTCATTCCCAGCCTCTTCTTTGAGGGTGTTGGCAGATGAACCAGACATACCCACCCACAAGAATAGAGACTGATTTTCATTGTCTCTTGGAGACAGCGCTTTATCTGGGTGTTTAATTGTATTTGCCTACATTAAAAGTTGGTTCCCTTCAGTGCCTAATATAAGAGAAACCCTCATCCTACACCCTCTGGCTAAGCAGGCAGAAAAATGCCTTGGGAGTTTGGATTATTTAAAGGTCAGGAAAAGAAGTAGTTGATTATTCCTCCAACATATCAGTACTTAGTAAGCTGTTTGTCGCCAAGCATCACTGGAGAAAGCATTGCCTACTGGTCCCAGCTCCTCACTTCTATTCATCTTTTGCTCCCATTCTCTCCCCAGTTAATGCTGCATTCAGCAGACTCCATTCAGAGCTTCTTATGACCATTTATGTCTCATTTGCTAGGACATCCAGCAGAAAGCACATAGGTAGTAAGCACGTAGTAACACAGGTATTAGTGCTGGCTCTAGAAAGAGCCTGGACCAACATTCTTCACTGTTGGGTCCACCTATCCCCTACTTGCACCGAAATAGCCAAGCCTGCCTCTCTGACTAGAGCTGACACTCCTTTGGGAAGAACTCTCCCAGATCCCCTTGCCACAGACACAGTCCTTATTCTGAACAACACAGCTATCAATGGGAGAGAAACCACTGCAGAAAAGGGAATAGCCCAGTCTGACAATAAGTAGCCTGCCCTCATCTTATTCACTTATAAATCCTGTGCTTAAGAGGCAGACAGTCTACAGGGATTTGCAAAGGAGTCAGACAACTTTGGGTTTGTTCTGTTTATGCAGGACCCTGCAGCTACATAAGCAAATACTTTTGCAGTATATGGACCGTGGTAGCTAAATGCCCTATGTGACAGGAGCATTTTTCCCCATGAATCCCTGTTTCCAACTATTCTTCCTTCTCCTCTCCTGCCTAACAGTCTCATTTTAGGCAGTGATAGTCACCTAGTTAGTATCAATGCAAAAAGTGTGGCAATTTTATTATCAGATGTCTATAAACACTTTGCTTTCCTAACAGCCAAGGCTATGAAACCACCAAATGTTCACTCGTGCTCCCCAACCAAGTTAGAGGATGTTCAAGGAGAAACATGCATCAGCCTTTGAAGGAAACGGGTTAAGTGGCAAAGGAGGAAGATTAAGCCATGATTTGCAGCCGAGGAAGCAGAAAACATTGCCCCAAAGGTCTTACCTGAAGAGCTGACCCTCTGCTTGCTCCTGAACATAGAGATATATGCAGCACTGCCAGCTCTCGTGATTCATGGCATGCTGCTTTTTGCTGGTGCAGCTCTCACGAGAGACAAGCAGAGATCCTTGTAGAGCATTCAAGGCTGCTTGCATGTATCAGACTATGAAATAGGGGACAATGTGAAGGACACATCAGCGTTAGCAGAGGGGGAAAGAATGGGAGGATTGAGCTGCTGCTCCTCCTCTGTTTGCACCCTGGAACTGTTCAGTTTGGAGATGCAAAGAATTGAAGGGGAGAAACCAGGAGAGACTTTCTGCTGAAGCATGGGGAGAAAGAATGAACCAGGAGAAGGACCTGGGGGTGTTGGTTGATGAGAAATTTAATATGAGCCAGCTGAAGTGTGTGCTCGCAGCCCAGAAACCAACCGCATCAAAAGGAGCGTGACCAGCAGGTCGAGGGAGGTGATCCTGCCCCTCTACTCTGCTCTGTGAGACCTCACTTGGAGTACTGTGTGCAGTTCTGGTGTCCTCAACGTAAAAAGGACATGGAACTGTTGGAACAAGTCCAGAGGAGGCCATGAGGATGATCAGGGACTGGAGCACCTCCTGTGTGAAGATAGCATGAGAAAGTTGGGGCTGTTGAGCTTGGAGAAGAGAAGGCTGCATGGAGACCTCAGATCAGCTTCCAGTGTCTGAAGGGGTTGCAAGGATGCTGAGGAGAGGCTCTTCATTAGAGACTGCAGTGACAGGACAAGGGGTGATGGGCTAAACTGAAACAGGGGAAGATTAGGTTGGATATAAGGAAGAAATTCTTTACTTTAAGGGTGCTGAGGAACAGGCTGCCCAGGGAAGTGGTGAATGCTCTATCCCTGGCAGTGTTCAAGGCTGGGTTGAACAGATGCTTGGGTGACATGGTTTAGTGTGAGTTGTCCCTGCCCATGGCAGGATGTTGGAACCAGATGATCTTAAGGTCCTTTGTATCCCAAACCATTCTGTGGTTCTATGATTCTAGGAGGGTGGAAGGAGACAGTTGTGGGGATTCTGGAGCAGGGAAACACAGTTAATACAAAAATAAACTGCATTTTGCTATCCAGACCATTTTTTTAATTCCCAGATCAAAAATAATGGTTGCAATTACTGCATTATGCATCTATTTATGTGACTGCTCAGGAAAGAAGAAAACAATCCAGCTACGGTTTTTGGAGTGCTCTGAAGAGTCAAGGAACTGATTCTTAAATAAGAATAGGAGCGCAACACAATAGCTGCTGTGTGATGGAATAGGAAGACTTTCCTTTGTTAAGGATCTCCAGCAGTTAACTAAGGTAGGTAATGCTACAAATGGATTTGTACATGCAAACATCTTCTGCGGTTCCATCCATCCACAGACTGACTCTTCACTCTTGCAGCCTCTTCAATCTCCTAAATTTAGTCCCAACTCTTGTGACTATTATTACTATTTTTAATCCTCCAGTTTGCACAACAGAGTACCCGTGAATTAGGGCAGATCTGAGACACTGATGAAAGCAATGGATTGAGAAGAAGGGAGACTGCAAACCTGCATGAGAGTTTCTATTGCACTGAGAGGGTCGGTCAAGTCCATCAGGCAAATTACAGTGCCTAAAGCCAATATAAAGAAACAGAAATCATATTGTCCCCTTTGTTCAGAGCCAAATCTCAGCAGGAACTGCAGTCACACACAAAGAATCAGAGCCACAGCCTAAGAAGCTGATTCCCACATGCGAGCTGCATGAAGGGAAGCAGCTTTAATAAATGGTGCTACATTTGGAAAAGGCATTTTAATTCTCTAATTAGCATGTGTACAATGAAAACTAACTGCGAGTTCGTGTATACACGTATCTAGAAGAGAGAGTTTAATGAACTGCATCCACTGTGAAAGAAACTGAAGTTTCATTTCCTCCATGTTTTGTCGTATGATGCAGGTTTCAGCACCACAACACGTTTTTCCACCTGTAAAATATATTATAGCTCCTTCTCTCTTCTGTTCTCTCTTGGGTTAATGGTCTTTGGCAAAGTATAATGGGGAGGAGGAGAAAAAAGCTACGTAAGCTTTTCATCAGGGGCTGCAATGATAAAAAAAGGGGTGATGGGTTCAAACTGGAATAGGAGAAGTTCAGGTTAGATATAAGGAAGAAGCTCTTTACTGTGAGGGTGGTGTGGCACTGGCAGAGGTTGCCCAGAGACGTTGTGAATGCTCCATCCCTGGCAGTGTTCAAGGACAGGCTGGACAGAGCCTTGGGTGACATGGTTTAGTGGGAGGTGTCCCTGCCCGTGGCAGGGGCTTGGAACTGGATGGATGATCTTATGGTCCTTTCCAACTCAAACCACTCTATGACTCTATAAGCACCTGTCATGGTTTAACCCCAACTAAGCACCACATAGCTACTTGCTCACTCCTGTCCTGTGGCATAGGGGGAGAATCAGAAAAGAAAAGTGAGGAAACTCATGCCTTGAGACAGTTTAATAAGCAAAGCAAAAGCCACACACACAAGCAGAGCAAAGCAAGGAATTCGTTCACCACTCTCCATGGTCAGGCAGGGGTAGCCATCGCCAGGACATGCTCCATCACACGTAACAGTGACTTGGGAAGACAAACATCGTCACTCTGAATTCATCTCCTTTTCTTCTTCCCTCACCTTTATATGCTGAGCATGATGTCAAAAAGTATGGAATATCCCTTGGGTCAGTTGGGGTCAGTTCCCAACTCCTTGTGCACCCCCAGCCTACTCTTTGGTAGGGTGAGGAGCAGAAAAGGCCTTGACTTTGTGTAAGCTCTGATCAGTGATAACGTAACATCCCTGTGTTATCAACACTGTTTCCAGCACAAATCCAAATCACAGCCCGTTACTAGCTATTAGGAAGACAATGAACTGCATCCCTACCAAAACCAGCACAGCATCCAACTCTAATTTCACATTAAAAACAAATAACCCCCCCAACAACAAAACAAATGAACAACAAAGAACAGTGATGCATACAGAGCCACAGAAAACCTTCTTTCACTGTGGCCCATCACTTCCTGTTATCTACGAACCATTCTCTGCCACCTGAAACCAGCGCAAGCAAAGCTTGATATGATCAATGCACATCCTACCGTCATTAATCATTTACAGAAAGGCCAAAAAAGGGTCCAGTTATAAAAGAAGTACAGAAGATGGGGTGAGAATAGATGAGGAAAGAGTGAAAAGGCTGGGACAAAGAGAGACCTGCAGTGATTCAAGAGAGACTCACAGTCCATCCTGCAGCTCTTGAGTGTCGTTTGAGGTCCCCAGAGATCGAAGGCTTCTTTCCAGAGAGGTCACTGTCAACAGCAGAGAAAGAGAAGATAAAGAAGAAGTACACTTTGGCAGAGAAAATAGTACAGATTTTTGTTCATCTCTTTGGCATTTAATTCTAGTATTTAAACAGCACAGTGAAGTGGTGTTTGGACAAGTAATTCATGAGACAAAGGAGGCAACATCTAGCAACGGCTGTTACCCAAAACCAGATAAATTGGGTTCCTTGGGTGCATAAATGGTGAATCCACGTATCACGCACTATGAGATGATGGGATATGACTCCTTGTAACAGCAAGAAAACCTTCCATCCCTCCATAATGGTTTTAAAGTAGAAAAGGGTAGATTTAGACCAGATATATGGAAGATCTTCCCTGTGAGGGAGCTGAGGCGCTGGCACAGGGTGCCAAGGGAAGCTGTGGCTGCCCCATCCCTGGCAGTGTTCAAGGCCAGGTTGGACACAGGGGCTTGGAGGAACCTGCTCCA
>JAOEHX010043146.1:0-29829 GCA_025448015.1 Bolborhynchus lineola
ATTACCCCTTGTCCTATCACTACAGTCCCTAATGAAGAGTCCCTCCCCAATATCCGTGTAGGCCCCCTTCAGATACTGGAAGGCTGTTATGAGGTCTCCATGCAGCCTTCTCTTCTCCAGGCTGAACAACATGGTTTGGCATGTCTGTAGGAGCGCTAAGGACCTGAACCACTGCTGTGCAAAGTGGAGAGATAGCACGCTGCAAGTGCCTATAGTGCAGTGTCTACATTTGCTGCTGGGTTATTGTGTCCCTGCCCTGGAGCTGGGGGCTTTGTCAGACATCAGTGCAGTTGAGCACAGCTGCAGCCTCTTCACAGCCAAGTGTTTGGTAGAGGTCCCAGCAGGTCAGGCTTAAGGGAGACTCAGGAATGTACTTCAGAGCAATGAGAAAAACCATGAAGCACCTGTTGTGCTGCCTCCTGCCTGGACAAATGTCTGCTCTTAAATCTATCCCTTTGGGAGGCTGCCACTTTTGGATCTGAGCTCTCCCAGCTCCGAGGTACTTGGAGGAAGCTCTGGCTCAGAGGGATGCCATTGCTCCTTGCTTGTGCAGAGGATGAAGAGGGAGGCCTTTTGCTTCTGAAACTGCACAAACTGAGAGGCTTTTGCAGAAGGATGCTGAGGAGACCTTTCCCTTCTGCTGCCCATCCTGGTGGGAGCTGGAAGGTTTAGTGCCATCCAGAGGTGTCAGCGCTGCTGCTGGCAGAACCTTATCTGCTGCTCTTGCCAGCTCTTGGACTCTTGCAGAAGCAAAGCCCTGCTCATTTGCCTTTTTGATGGTAGGCGAGGTGCTAGGCAAGTAAGTGCACTACTGATTTACAGCCCTTACAAGAGCATCCACAAAAGACTGCACATAATTTTGCTAAGCTTTTCATAGCTGCCTCAATAAGAGAGTCAACTGTTGCAGGGTTTTTCAAAACAAGAAAGTGAGGCTTTCCGGCTGGCTTTTCAGCAATGCCTTAAAGGGCACATTTCACCAGCACAGCACAAAATGGCTCTTTCTGGCTAAGTACAGTGACAATGCTATTACTGCATGGTAAATTTGGTCTTGGGCCAGACATTAGGATATTTGGGCTATTTAACACTATTAATAGGAGAGATTCAAAGGCTTCTTTCCCCTTTTTCTGCCTTTTTTCTCCCTCACTCTCCCTTTCTTGCTTTTAGATCTGAAGTGGTTTAAAATTGCCCTAGATGTACATTCTGGGCAGAATTATCTGAAACTGCCTAAACCTGTGTGGCATAAAGAATATCTCCTTGTACTTCTGCTCATTTGTCTAGTGGGAGTGAAGAGTGAAACTCTTGGCCAGGCTTTGCCAACATTCTCCTGCCTGTTTGTGTCTTGTGGAATCTTCACTTTCCATGTGTGCCTTCTGCTCGTGAGGGGACAGCTCACCATCATGGCTGAGCTGAGGTCTCAAACTGAGACAGGCTGGGAAAGCCAGTTCGCCTGTCACTGTACCAAGGACTCTGCAAGCTATGTGGGGATCTGGAATGAGCTGCCGTGTACCTTCTCTCAGAAACACCTCTCAGCCCACAATGGCCAGAATGAGCCAGCTGTGACACTGTTCAGGGCAAGGCTCATTTTCCTTGGCTGTATCAAATGTTGGGGTTTATGGGTTTTTTTGGCTCCTGCCCTCCTCTGGATGCACAACTGAGAGCAGTGTTTGCTTGGGGGCGTGTTCTGTATCTGTTTCTCACCTTCTTCTATGGCAAATTGCTTCATTTTGCAAATGATGTATTGCTTGTTAGCAATTCCAGTTAACCTGGAGAGCCTTGGGTTCTGATTGTGCAACTGCTGATGTCTCTGTGTTTTGCTGGTTCTCCCGAGAACCACTAATTGCAGTGGATGATTTTCTCAAGGCACTGAGCTCATCTGCTGAGATGACGGCAGTGCCACTGTATAGGCTCCTGCCTACAGCACTTTGCATCACATGCCTTTTGGAAAATGTGGTTCCTTGATTTTTGGTGGTAGGGGACTGACTGCCTTCGAAAGCTGCATGAATGTCCAGCTGGAAAGTACACTTTACCCTCAGTGCTCTTTTCTGCAAAGCCATACTCCCTAGCATAATTTGTCCTCATATGACTAGTGCCATTAACTTTAATGGCTTGCATAATCAAGCTGTCACATTATCCTGCCCCTCACTGTATTTTACTTTGCTTCTTGTTCTCATCCAAGCCTCCAAGAACAGTTTGTGCTGGTTTGGCTCAGGACAAACCCATGCTGGTTGACGCTGAAATGCACAGGCACCACTTCTCATGGCCATTTGGCCACCTAAGAAGCAAAGACAGTGGGTTTATTAATTTGCCCTGAACAACCTCTGGAAGCGTGTTTTACATTATAAATAATGTCAGAGTTAGTATTTCTGTTTTCAGGCACTATCAGTGTCAGTAAGAAATAAGGATTTAGACCAGTAAGGGGTTTGCAATGTGCACCCAGCACTGGGGAATAACGTGAGTGCTGGCCTTAGTCCAGTAGAAATGTGGCCCAGTAAACTTCTTCAAAGACTGTTCAATCGCTCTTTTTATTATGCAGGAACATGCAGGCTGTATACAGGATGAACAGCATTTTCTCAGCTGCTGCCAAAGGAAACATTTTCTATGCTGTGTATAGTCATTTTCTCCACTTTGGTGTCTTGGCTGGCAGCAGAAGAGAGCTGCTTCTCACCTCTTCACAGAGGTTATTTGTAACGGTGCAGCTTAACTGAAGTGACGCACAGGAGGACCCTTCATGAGCGGTTTGCTTCCTTCAAAACTAAGCACAACTCAGTTGGTCCGTATCTTTGCTGAGGAATCCACCACCTTGCTGTTGCCATATAGATCAGGAGCAAAATAATATAGGAAAATGTTATTTTGGAAGGAAAACACCGTAGACAGTGGATAGCTGGATGGGAACAACAGGGTGGTTGCTTGGCTGTGAGTGAGGTGAGGTGACCTGGCACCTGGGGGCTGTGGTCTTCTCTTGTAGCTGGGACTGTAGCATACGACTCCTGCAGGCTTCCTCCCCAAGGCTCCTTGGCTCCAGCCACCCCCTGGATGATGGGGGCCACACTGAGACACCCGTGATACGTATTTTACCTCCACTTATGACTTAAGCGCCCTTGCCGTGCCCTTTCAGCATGCAGCAGCAAGAGGAGGAAGAGACCTTACCCTCTTTCCCCAGGCACTCAAGCTGCTTACAGAAGGATGTGAGGCTCCCTCCTCCACAGCAGCACTGTGGTGAACAAGCTCTGGCTGTGAGCCGCTGGACATGAGCAGCCTGCAGTGAGTCAACCCATTGCATGGGGCTGTAGGATGTGTGGGGTGGTGTTCCCCACTCTGCACTGGCACACTTGTTAGGTAATTCCTTTCACCCCCTTTCATTGCAGTTGCTCTGCAGCAGATGATCCAGCGTTGGCTGCTATGTGTGAAAAGTACTATCTCTTAGCATCAGTGTTACTGCTTGACACCTGCAATGATGAAGCAACCAAACAAAAATCCTCAGTAACGTCAAGAATAGCGCAGTGTCTCCAGGTGGTTTTTTTTTAACGCCTCTAGGCTTTTCGCTAGCTTTTGCCCTTCCCAGTGGTTTATTACTTTCCCAAAATAGGTTTCGTAGGAAAAAAATTTTCCATTAGATTCATTCTGAAGCCAGAGTGACAGGCTGTTTATTTATTTAATTGGTTTTATGTTCCAACCAATACATTAATCTTCTCTGTGTATGATTTTTGAGCAAGCAAAGCTAAGAGAAGGGGGAATGAATACCAGAGATGGGGGGGGGGGGGTGTTCTTTTTTCATATTTTATCAGTGCTTTCTTTAAATAAAAAGCATAATTAAGCATTCCTTTCTCATTGCAGCCTGTATAAATGTGGTGCCTAAAGAACGTGAATTGGGCTTGAACGTAGTTTACTGTTCCTGTGCAGCCCATCATTTGCTTTGCAAAAATAATTCTTGCTTATACTTTTTTTTTTATCCCAATATATTTATCTTTTGCAACTTAATACATTGACTCTTAGAGATTTTCTGGGCACTCTGACAGCCTGAGCTTCCCCAGTACTTGAACTATATTTTTCTGTGAAGCTTCTAAAACTGCATTAGAGTAGAGGTTTTTTTCTTACTTTTTAAATCTAAATTTAATTTTTATGCTTCATAGGCCACAGTGTTCACAGTTGTGTGTACACCCCATCTGCACACAAAAAGAGAATGAAATATGCAGGGTTCATTAGTCAGATGTGGTGAATGGCTTGAAATGTTTAATTAAAGCAAAAACACAAAGGGCCCAGTGAATCAGATGTTCACAGAGTAATAGAGGTGAGGGGAAAAACTTTATGAATAGTAATGCTGTTTGAAATGTGGGCTCCGTTTTTTGCTCACAGTTAGTTCCCAATCACATCTTTCTGTAAGGACAATCAGCCAATAAAACATATGACATCCTCAACTTTTTATTTCTCATGGAAATTCTGCTGTGTTGGTTCTCTTGCCTTGATGGTAAACTTATGGTCCTCAGTCTCTTTCTGTAGAGTTCAGGCATTTCTGGATTCTACAATGTACCTTTGTTTAAGAGTGAAATGCCCAAATCTTTCCCAGCAATGACAAAGCCCTTTTGTTTTAGAACTGAAGTTTTGAAAAGTCTACTCGCACTTTGCAAAAGTATTCCCACTTAGTTTTTGTGATCTAGCTGCATAGCCAAACTTGTGATACCCTTGCTAATCAGCACTTGCAAGATCAAAAAAGTACAGAGATAGTAAGTGCTTTATTTCTCTTGCTGTTGCTGTAAAATGTTGGTGTATTTTTAAACCTTTCCTGACGATTCATGCTTCTTATAAGCTTCTCATCAGTAAAGAAGCTGAACAGAATAGAGGTTATTTCCGCTAATTACAGGGTGACATTATAGCTTGAAATGGAGGATAAGGAATGAACAAGCACTTTTGAGTGCTCTGCCCATATTCCATTTTGTGCAGGCATGCTAATAGCTGTATCTGTTAGTATATTTTTAAGGCTGTGTTCAGTCTTAATAGGGTGATGTTTGTCTGTGGGCCTCCCTCTTATTCTGTTTGCAACCAGTGTATTTCTGACAATGCCTGCACTGTCTCTGTGCTGTGAGTCGAATGGACGTCTTGTAAAGGGAACTGAGATGTTATACTGGCTTGTCACTGATGCTCTTCATTTGTATGCTGCTCAGGGGGCCAAGCCACTGGGGAAGAGACGTGCCAGAATGCTTTTCTTACAGGAGTCTCTGCCCTCTTTAGTTTTCCCCTGCATTACTTAACCTCATGAACCATTCTTTTTCAAGGTGTACCTGTTTCTGCAGCACAGAGCTTGGCTTTAGATGATGAAATAGATAGGATGCACAGTACCTATAAACCAATGTGTTGTTTTGAGCTGTTTTATTTTTTGCTGTGAAACACCGCATTAGGAAATAGAAAGCTGCATTGAGAGCATCTGGTGCCTGCCCTCTTCCTGGCTGCATAGGGGGATTCGTATGTGCAGAGAAATTAGAAGTATAATGTGGGAGTTTTGCCTGTGCAGAGCTGCTTCTGGGCAGCTTCAGCTTTTCAGGGGAAAGCACATGCTTTTGGAAACTCATGAATGAAAAGATCCCAAACTGCTGTTCTTTTAAATTAAAAGAGTTAGTTTTGCTCTGAATCCAGGTGGCTGCATATTTAAGACTTGTCTTGTTAGTACAGTATGTTTCTTCTAAAATGATGCAGTGATGCATCCTCACTGTCAGTGAGGTAATGTGTAGACCAAGCGTGGAGTCCTCTCCTGCTCTGCTGTGTGAGATAGTGGCAGCCTGCAGGGCGAAGGAAAGACATTTTAACAATACGATGTAATTTTGCTCCTGTGTTCTTGAGTACCTACTTGTGAAAAGTCTTCTGGCTTTGTTTCTTTGTTCTGTGTTCGCCCTGGAAAGTGAAGGGTACTGGTTTTACATGCTGTCATCCTAGCTTTAACTGCAACAATTTCCAAGTCTGTTATGTGATGGTCTCATTTTCAGGACTGCTGATGCAGTATACAGCTATTATGGGAAAGACTAGCCACCCTTGGGTGATATCTTTGTGGAGCAGGGTCCAGGCAAACACACTGGCAGGGGCCACGCAACTGCTGCTGATCTCCCAGCAGCCCGTGATTAGCGTAAAGTTCAATGGCACCAACTTTCTGCAATGCAAGTCATCCCCACCAGTGAGAGAAAGGTCTGACTGTTTCAGTCTTAGCTCCAGCCTGTGCTGCTGTCTGCATGCTGGTGTGATTTTTCTCTCCTCCGTCCTTCCCGCAGATCCCTTTGTGCCCCCTGCCCTTGAAGACTCTGGTGTAAAAGGCAGATCAAACAGACACCCTGGAAGGAAAATGCAGAGCAGAGGAGAGGCAATTTTGGTGAGGGTTGCAGGTCATACGTCAGGTCAAATCAGTCCCCAGTGGAGACAGCAAAGAAAATGTAACGTTGCAAAAGTAAATGCAGTTTGCTGAGGTAAGGTCCATGGCTGGTTTTGATTGCTTCTGGGTCATCTGCACAGCTACCTACAAACCCTCTCTGTACTTAAACTCAGCTGGTGCCAAACTCTTTCAAGTGAGGAGAATGAAGATTGGGAGAAGGTTGCTAGATGTTTGCCCGGGCAGTGCCTGAATGTTTGTGTGAGCACACGTTAGGAACAGTGCAATGATGGTCCTACCTTGGTATCCCAGGGAGTGCCATGACAAGAACGAAGATGCCCATGTCTTGTATTGTACTATTAATTTCCTTTGAAGCTCTCATTGTCTGCCTGCCTGTTCTGGAATGTTTAGATCTAATTCTAGACTTTGACAGTGACAGGTTGAGTCAAGGTCAGTAGAAACTCCTAAGTATATTCCTAAAGAAACCTGTTTTTACAGTCCCACTTCCCTGGTCCTTTCGATGTGTAGCTGGGAGCAACTGTCTTGCGTTCTTCCTGAGTTTCACCAGCTTTTGATGTGCTGGGTGCTTCAGGGTATTGATTATGTTGCTGACAGTATTAGGAAGACAAAAATTTCTCCTTGAAGCACATTTGGATGAAAACTCCGTAACCAAAATAAAGTTCAAACAAATGCAGCAAATAAATGTATACCGGACCAATGCTGACCAGACATGTGTGATGGCCCATATCTTCCCAGGCTGTGAATGAATATAAGTGGTTCCTAATTTCAAAACATAGGTGGCTATGAGGGGAAAAATAAATGCTGTTACAGTTAGAAAACTATTTATTTATTGTATCCTAGCAAGGATGCAGATCCTACGTGCAGATCTCGAATAATGATGCAATAATCTCACCAACTCCTACCCTATAACTTTTGTTACCCCTTTGCATCATGACAATAAGCGAAATCCTGTGCCTCCTTTCTTTCATCAATGACGGATACAGGGAAGGAAACTTAAATGAAGCCACATCAATGCAGGTGGGCAAGGTAAAAATAGTAGGTGGGTGTGTTTGGTCCCTGATTCATTTGGAACTGAGTATCAGAAAGTGATGTCACAGCATCCTCTAAACAGAGTAGGGTGATCTGTTGAGGTCCCAAAACACTGTTATTTCCATGCATCGTAGATTTATTCTTGTACTGACAGTGACCGTGTCAGTGGAATTTTCTTACGTACTTAGGAGGAAGATCATCACCTTCAACCCTGAGAGAGAATTAATTTCTTCAGCGGCGATTCCCATTTTTGTGTGCACTGCATACCAAGGGGATGAGGAATACTCATGGATTTGATGTTCCTAAGCAGAACACAGTCTGCAACTGGAAATGTCACTTCTTGTAAAGTAATTTCATGTGCTGGTGGCTTGATGGTTTTCATTATAAATTTTCATTTGAAATTAAATTCCTTTTGGCCCCTCTGCTTATTGGGATTTGGGTTGATGAGCAATTTCTCACAAATCTGTGCATTGTCTCTGTCATGTGTCTTCCTTTTCTGCTTCTCCCAACATGCAAATTAATGGCTAGAGGAGAGCGTGACTCAAATTGTTACTTGTTAGGCCTTCTGGGTTTCTGTCATAGGAATTTTGCTATTTCAAAGCTAATCTTTCAACCACAACTAAGCGTGTGCAAAACTGATAAACAGGTAAAGCAATCACTCCGCTTCATGGGTCCCAGTAATAGGCCAACAGATGTGGTCTGTGGTAGTGGCTAAGCAAAGTCTGTGAATTAACTACATTTCAGTCAAATGAAGCATAGCTTGGGGTTGCTCTGAGACAAACGTTTGAGTAAAGGATCAGCTCTGTTCCGCAACCTTTTCAGCAGGCTTGGAAGACATTTTGGAGCTAAATAGGCAACTTTCCTCAGGATGCTCTCCTGAATTGAAAATTTTCAAAACCCTTAAGGGTGATCTCACTGCTTCTTTCTAGGACTTCAACTTCTGACTAGATCAAGCCTCTGATGCAGATGTCAGCATGTTCCAGATTACTATGGCAATATCCTTGAATGCAGCCATCTCCAGTCAGATAAATCCGTACAGTTGAATATAGCAAAGCGCTGTTTCAACCCTACTATGGGTTTCTTCCAGCTGATTCAGCATTTGTTCCCAAAGTCAACTCCAGTACAATTTTTTTTTCCCTTTTTTTCTTCTCTTTTTTTTTTTCCTTTCTATATTCCTCTCACACGAAGCCATTTCAGAGAAGAGAAGTCACATAAATTGTATTAGGATCTGAAAGACACAGCTGAATATGAATTCAGTTATTTTTCAATTGATATTCGGTGCCATTTTTGGCAGAAATCTTTTCCACAGCCTCATCTATGGCAGGAGGGGAGATATCTGAATGCACTTTGTTTGGGAAGTTTACATTTAAAAGTTTGCCTTTCTTTCCCTTTAGAGATAGCTGAGCTGTCTGCCTGGATGCAGAAATCCTACAGTAATATATCTGTTGGCATTATTACACTGAAAACCAGGAAAGTGTCTTTGTGTTTTTGTGATAATGTTCTTCTGTTATGAAGAAATTTTGCCAGAGTCAACCCATGTTCTATTGCCATATGAAGTTTCCAGAATAATAATGTCTGCTGACTTCCAAATATTTGGAATTCTCTAAGTAGAAGGAATTATCTCTGTGCTCCACAGCAGGGGGATTATGTATGCCTTCCTCACCCTCCTGACCCTGAGCGGGCTGGAATGAATGTTGTGGTAGAAGAAAGCAACTGCTGATCTCTTGTACCATGTGAAAGGCCCATGAGCTGTGGGACTGCACTGCCCTGGCTTTGTAATGTTTCGCAGAGAGGCCATGCCCCACCAGGAGAAGTGCAGTGAAAATGGGCAGACCCCAAACCTGAAACATAATCTGAAAAATTATGTTTTTCTTACTTGCAAGAAGCTAGGCCTGATGTTTCAGTGAGAATGTACCATGAACTGCAACTCCTAAGCTCATACCCTAAGTTGCGCTTCGGGGTTTGGGGAGACAGGCTCTAGAGCTAGGGCTAAAAGCGTAACTCTAAAAATATGCTGACATCCCATAAGGACTGACAGCAGTAATAACTCTGAAGCATGTTGGGGTGCTGTGCTCCCTTATGTAGTAAAGTGTGTAGCCAAAATCTTTTGAGAAGGCTAAAATCCATCTAAGACCTCACGTACTGGCTCTGTACAGCATCTTCTCTTTGTGGCTGGCTGCATTTATGAGGGAATAACTAGAAGTACAAGCATGGGTTTCTGGGTGAGGTGCAGTGTACACAAGTAGATATTGTGGTGCATACATACAGTTCTTACTGCATTATTCATACAATAAATCTGGTGGTTCCAGCCAGGCCCTGAGCTAGCCTTGTGCCCAGCCAGCGCAGAGCACATGCCTGTCACAGCCTGCCTTATCCCAAAGTAGGCTCTGACCACAGGCATTTCTTTCCATTGACTCTACTAGGGAATGAGAGTGCTATGTGGCTGAAATTTCTCTTGTCCTGCTAAACATCTGTCAGTTGAATCATGTCCTTCTTAAAAGACATTTCCCTTTCATGATGTTAATTAGATAGCACAGACCATTTGGTTTCTTTTCCTTAATTTTTGGTAATCATGAGGTACTTGATGCACGTAAACTTCACTGGGGGTTTGTTGTAGCTCTTACGGTTATAATGTTGTTTTAGCTGCTACTGCTTTCAGTTGTAAAGCTAAGATTCATGGAAAACTAGTGAAAAACGGGTTGAAAGAGGAATGCCAGTATGTTACCAAGTTCTTATCCCTGCTCCTGGGTATGATCATCAATACTTCAGTCATTCATCACTGGCATTAATCTACTCTGTGTTTGAAGAACTCTGCACAAAAGCTATTCCTGTGCTTTATTGTCTTTATATTTAGTTTTTATAATGTTTGAACTGAGTTGTTCTTGCTCCAACTTCAGCCCATTATTCCTTATCTGCCATGGTTATAGAGAACAGATTATTCTATGTACTTTAGTAGCATGTTTCTATGTACATAGAAATCCATTATCACCCTGCCCATAGCATTCTGTTCTCTAGATGAAAACAACACAGTTTTCCTTAACTTCTCCTGACGAATCATATTTTCTAGATATCTTTCTTGTTCTTTGACCTCTCTTCCTCTGGCCCCCATATGGATTTTTTTAAATCACTTAATGCAGGAGATAGTACTGGGGCATTATGAAGCAGAGCAGAGCAGAAGGATGACCTACATTGTAGGTGATGTGTGCTCCTGTTTATACATCCCAGTGTGTTCAGGTTTTGTAGCAGTATGACTTCACCGAGTCACACTTACCTTACAGTCTGCTCTGTCCCAAATCTTCCTCTGAAGAGCCGTTGTCAGAACACTTTTCCCCAACCTCTATTTGTACAGTTGGTTGTTTCTGGGTATGTGGAATTACGGTACTCTTAGCCATGTTGAATTTCAAAGCATATCTTCAAATGATGAAAAAATCTCTTATAATTTTGTCTTCAGATATAATTGCTTTCCCTACAGACTTGTGTGCTGCAAATTTTAATGAGCATGTCCTTTACTTACTCCTCTCCTTCACTAATGTCAGTGTGGGCTAGAACCAACAGCAAGAGAAAAGGGGGTAACTTGACATGTCGTTTTGATTTTACAGTGGCCCATTAACGACACTTGTGTGAGTTCTCCATTTGTTGCATCAAGACTGTTCTTCCTTGATTGCTTACAAGAACATCTGTGGATGCAGCATCCAGAGAGGTGTGGCTTTAGGGGTAGAAAAAAATGCAAAAATATTTTTATGCAGAGGGATTTGGAGCTTTCCTGTGGAAGTGAAAACTCAAGGGATGCTGATGTACTAGCTTTCTCTTCAGTTTGACTACAGTCAAGTTGCAGCAGTGAATGACTGTGCAAAATGACGTTGGTGTAAGTACAGGCTCCTCATTTGAAAATCTTAATTTCACATAAACATCGTGCAGTGAAACATAAATTAATCATAAATGTAAGCATTTTGGAAGCTGCTAAATAGCAAATACTGATATGGCTACAGTCCTGGTCTGAATGTTCAAGAACACGCAACTAGATGCTGACGTCTGGGAACATTTTTCGGCCAGGTTGGATGGGGCTTTGAGCAACCTGGTCTAGTGGAAGGTGGGGGACGCCCATGGCAGGGAGCTGGAACTAGATGATCTTTAAGGTCCCTTCCAACCATAACCATTCTGTGATTCTATGCTTCAATGAACACTGGCATTGCAAGTGCCGTGTTAAATGTTTCCATAGACTTCAAAGCTGATACATTTCATAGACTGAAGGTAAATGTAGGTCCAAGTACTATATATCCCCAAATCCCTTGCCAATGCGTGGGGTTTACAGTAAGTACTTTTCATAGTAGTTTTGCACTTCTTTATGCATGTCTTAGATGCGACAGCTGGTGAGAATGGAGATAGCATGTGTGGCACTGACAAATGCTCAAACTGAAATAATCCTGAAAAAGAGAGTCCTTGTGCCACTTTGTCTCTGGGTTTCTGAGGGTAATAGCAAATGTCTGCAGGGATGGAAGATGCAGGCTCCTGCTGTGAAAGACTGTAATAATGAGAAGCATCTGATGAGCTCACTCTGTTTCATTCATACTGATGAGTTGATACTTTAAGGATACAAGTAATTACAGCAGGTTTGATCAGATTTAGTTTAGGTGCAACTGGAACTGATTCCAAGAGAGGCAGCTTGCGTGGACTGAAAAGTAACCAAGATGTGATATGGCTGGGTGCATAATCTTCCTGTCTTTATTTCTCATTCCTTCTCCATCTCTGTTTCCCCATATACTTAGCACTGATTTTATGCTAAGTATCTCCTTAGAATTTACTTGTTCTGCAGTCTTTAAAGTTTAAGGTTGTGTGGCATCATTTTGGTTTCATGATTATCAGAAGTATAGGGAGAGCAATTTGGTTGTCACGGTGTTGTTCTGGCAGAGTCAAACTGAAAAACTGAAAAACCACCTGCTTGTTGCTGCAAACTCTGTGTGCCTGGTTGCCTGATTCTGACTGTGCTGAAAGAAACCTGGGGGTCCTGTAAAGGATGAGAAATATGGTGTCTGGGTCTATTGCTGCCCATCACAGCAGTCGTTTGGGGCTGGTGGACTGGAACATTTCCAGGGAAAGGGTACTGATACCAAAGTATCTTCACACATCGCTGATAATCATGGCAAGGAAAGTGCCTGAGGGAAGGACAAAACTATGTAAACAACTCTGAGATGGAAAGACATACAGCAGCCCTTTTGGTTGCTTTGACCAAGGGTAGACCAGGAGGAGGTCTGTAGCAGTTTCTTCCTCCAGGTCAAGGAAAACATTTTAGGAGCAAACTCCCCTTGCTTTATTTTGCTTTTCATTCTTGTAAAACATTGGGAGTTGAAGAATAAAATGGGCAGCAGTTATTGGTTTATGGCCAGTGCCCCTGGGAAGTGGGTGCAACCTGGTAGCTGTGCTTGTTGCCTTCCTATGGAAACTGCAGGCAGGGAATGCTGCGGGCAGGAGATGCTGTGCCATCTCTGACAGCTATGGCTCTACTTCTGTGACTGATGCCCCCACATCTGTAGTGAGTTGAAATAAATATCCCTTTCCCCTGCTGTAAGATCTTGCCGTGAGTTTTCTTCATCGAGAAGGACCAGGTATTGCTATGCTACCTGCTATCAGCCAAGCATGACTGCTGGGACAGGAGGCTGGAGGAGCAGAAATGGGACACTGCTCTGGGAGGGCAGACTGCTCCTTGCATGCCAGTTAGCAATTAAATGGTGGCTGTGGAATGGAGGCAGGCAGGAGTGGGTCATTTTTGGAGAGCTGCTGGTGAATGTGTCAGGGAGCTGTGTACCTTCACACTGCCCTGGCAGCAGTGGCGGCCCTAGCGTGAGACCGGCACTATAATTAGCTGGTGGCAATCAGCAGCAGCTTGCTTCTGTCACAGGGGTTCAGACCATCTGAGGCAGTAAATAGGCAGAGCTGTGGGGATTTTGCTTTAATGACTTTAAGTATTTTCCTATTGCCAAAACCAGCTGGCTTTATTTACCTGGATTTCAGACTGGTTTGTGGCTTTATTTTTGAAATTCAGCAGTAGATTGGTCTTTGCTTTCCCTGCATAAATTGCAGATGTGTTGAAGCATTAAGAGGCCTTATTGACGGTTCTGTGCAACCCCTTCAATTTATGGTAATCTTTCAGCTAATTAAAAGACTTCACTGATTGGAATATATGCAGATCCCTTTCTGGAGACAGTCTCGGTGCGTTATTTTAACCCATAGCTTACCGTGTTAGTCTGCTCTGCTTGAACCACTTGGGAATCATAGAATGGTTTGTGTTAGAAGGGACCTTCAATCTCACCTAGCTCCAACTTCCCTGACATGAACAGGGACACCTTCCACTAGATCAGGTTGCTGAAAGCCCCGTCCAACTTGGCCTTGAACACTGCCAGGGATGGGGCAGCCACAGCTTTTCTGGGCAACCCTTGCCAGTGTCTCACCCCCCTCATAGTGAAGAATTTTTTTCTAGTATAGGAACCCTTATGAGGCTGGAAGCTGCTTTTTCACCGGAGGCATTTTCTTTATGTAGTAAGATCCTGGGTCATTTTGAGCTAAGATTTCTTTCAGCACTGGTGGGTGGGCAGAACTATGTACCCCCCAACTCTTTGACTTGCACCATTTACCTGAGCCTGTCTTCTGGAGAAGAGATCATGAAAGTGTATGCTACCAGTTGTTTTCGCAGCAGCTAAAGCTAGGGGATGAGAATACTGTATCCTGTTCTCTCATTATTTACAACATGGCAGGCCAGTACCTCAGCATTTGTACTGACTTTTAATAGATCTTTGTGGGTGCAGTTAACTTAAATGGTTTGGTACCTGACTGTCCTGGTTTAACCCCAGCCAGCAGCTACGTACCACACAGCTCGTCTCTCACGCCTTCCTGGAGGAGAATCAGAAAAAAGTGAAGTTCAGGGGTTGAGGTAAGAACAGTTCAATTAAATTATAATGATAACGATGAAAGGAAAAAGAGAGCAATAAAGCCCAATAAACACAAGTGACACACAATTGCTCATCACCCACTGACTGATGCTCATCCCATCCCTGGGGCAGCTCCCTGACAAGTCACCCCGATTTCTATACTGCATGTGACGTTCTGTGGTATGGAGTATCCCTTTGGGTAGTTTGGGTCAGCTGTCCTGGCTGTGCATCCTCTTGGCTTCTTGTGCCCCTCCTCACTGGCAGAGCATGGGACAGTAAGAAGTCCTTGATTTAGAGTAAGAGCTACTTAGCAACACCTAAAACATGGGTGTGTTATCAACATTATTCTCACACTAAATCTGTAACCAACTACTAGGTGGAAAATTAACTCTATCCCAGCTGAAACTAGGACACTGCCTCATCGACATGTTATCCATTTCCGTTATTTTGTCCTGTGGTGGTAGGAAATCTGCTTCCCCTCTCTGGAAATGTTCATCACACTTAAGGGTTGTGGGCTTTTTGTTGCTGGCATGTCATCCGTGTCATCCTACAGCTCTAGCACTTCTCTGGCAGTTTTAAACAACATGACTCTGGGAAAGAGAATGAGGTCTCACGTCTTCTTGGTGAGCAGTGTAGGATCCAGAAGTCTGCATCATACAGATGGAGCAAGACTGATTTCGACCTGATTCTATCAAACTCAAATGTTGACAGCAGGAGCTTGAAACATGAACTCCTTTTGCAGTCTACAGTTGCAGGGTGAGATCGGCTTGCCCTGCATTTGGTTATAGAGCTGGACAAAGAGCATCTGGAAGTATACAGGGAACTAATGAACTTTGGAGGCTTTTATTTCAAGGTAAGTTTTTTCAGTCTCTCAAAGTGCTCAGGTTTGCTTTTCACTGAATTTGGGTTGTGCCCTGATGGCCCTCCTTTGCAGCTGCCACCAGACCTTAGTGCACAGCTGTCCAGGCTTTGCCTTTAATTCCAGTCATTAGTCTGCATGGAGTTTCACCTAATGGCTGTGTGTTTCCTACAGCCTCCAAATTTCTTACACAAGGGTAAGGCTATTTATATGAAAAAGCACAGAGAGGGCTTAGCAGGCCAGTGCCTTGATCTCTGTGGTGCGACTCTGAACCATTAATCTCTCCTGTGGTTGCTGATGTATGTTTGGAAGCCTGAAATGGCATCATGAGGCTTCAAAGCCGAAGCTGTCAGATAACTCACCAGTCTTATCTTTCAAAGTCAGATGTTTTTTCTTCAAATCCTTACATATGTTATAATCCTGAACACCCTGTTTGTTCCCATCTTTTCCCTTTGTCTGCCCTCTTTCATGAATTATTCCCTGTTTATAAATAAATAAGGGCACAAGTACATTTTGGGAGGTCTTGCAAGTGCTGTTTAGAGAATAAATTTTTTCGGTACAAAAAATAGCTCTGAAAAGCATTCGTCATCAGATAACAACACTAATCCTAAGCACCTGCATCATACCCAGGTTGCTGCAACCCAGAGGAATTTTTAGGAGGAAGTACTGCTTGCAGTGTATGATACTAGAAGTGTCTGCTGCCTGGCATATTGTGGAACTAAATGTACAACTTTAGTGGCTGTATTTTTGGAATGCAACAGCCAGATACACCACAACAAACAGAAATGCTCTTCAGTGTCACGGGAATTCCCTAGTGTTATGGCTCAACAGAAGGATGGAGCCATCTTCTCACTGAGACATTTGGTACTCAAACTCTCTGAAGCAGTTTTCATTAGACTGTACCGTGTGCCTCATGTACAGAGTATTTTATGCTGAGGCTGGCACAAACCAGTTGGTTGATGCTCTGTTTGTCATGTACTCCATACCATGCTGTGTTCAGATACCAAAGGAAAGCATTACTGCTCTCATCACCTGAGAGGGGGATTAGGAGGGAAGCAGAGCATCCATTGTAGCTGGAACTGTTGCCCATGTAGCTGCTGCTCACATAACCAATAATCTCCTATGTTCAGCACAAGGCATCCGGAACAAAGTGTTACCCACACTGTTCCCCTGCTGACATCCATCATTCCAGTTTCCATCTGCTCACAGGTTTCTAGGGCATTAATTGTGTACCCAGCTGCTGGTCCTGTCACGTATGGTTCAGGTCCAGGGATGGGCTTCATAAGGAGTTGCCCAGTATCTCCATCCTAAGGGCTGGCAAATGACCCTTTCAAAATGCAGCTTCTTAGATTTTTACACTTGGATGCAGATGTGTATTCATGTGTAGATTCATTTCATGCAATGTGCAAAATGATACTTGTGGAATTTATAGAAAAATAATAATTTTTCCTTTCCAGGCATCTGTCTCCTCAGCTGATGTACACTCTCAGCCCTGTTTCAGTCCTTGAATATCTTCAAGTGTTAGACATGTTTTTCAGTCATTCAACCTGGCATAGAATTTTTTTCTCTTCTGGACTTCCAAATTTCTCTTCTTGAAGCCAGTCAAAGGTGCAATTTAAACAGCCACAGCTTTAATCAAATTCCTAGACTGCTCCTGAACAAGATTTGCAGTGCAAGAGAAGAGGGAATTTTCCTTTCCCTTGGGACTTGTAGCACTTCCAGCTTAACTTGGAAAGGACACAAGATAGAAATTTTTAACATTCTTACTCTCTCTTTACAAGAAAGTGCAAGTATTTGACATCCTGTAAGAGACTTCAGCATCCCCCAAGCCTTGTAACTATCATATCGAAAGGATAAAAAAAAAAAAGTCGTAGTAGGACTTGGAAAGCCATCTGATGTGTTTCTAGCAAGGTGACATATGGAGTATGCAGGGCAGTGGAGTGTAAGGTAGCTTATTTTTAGCATTTCTGTCTTGCCAATCAAACCCAATTGTGGCTTTACCACCTGTCTACAATCCATGGTTTCAGACTCGTACTGCAATTACCTTGTATGCCCTCCTTCCCCATCACATATTGCAATTCATATCCTCAGACTCTGCTACAGAGTGACTTAAAAGGACTCTTCAAATTTGGCAGGAAGAATGTGACTGCTGCAAGAGCGTCTAATGCATCCTTCTGTATTATATTCATCACTGACAGGGGATGGAGAGGGTGGGGATGTGAATAAAGTGTGTAAAATTTGCTGCCAACAGCATGATAATTAAAGGAGAGGAGGTAACAGTATATGTAATAACATTGTTACATGTGCACAAAGCGGGGCTGATCTTACTGTTGGAAGTTGAGTATTTCTAAACCGTGTGCCTTTAAGACCTACATAAAGCTGTTACATTACCTTAGGGGTTTTCTTTTGAATTTCCAGCTTCAGAAAACCCAAGCTTGCTTTTTTTTTTTTTTTTTTCCCCTTCCTTCCCTTCCCTCCCAACAGCGCTCTCAAAACCTGGGGGTGTTTATTTGAAAGAAGACTCAGTGTATATGATGGTGTGATAAGACATGCTGCAGTAAATAGGGGCATAATCATGCGGACATCACTGTCACAGAGATGGCATGTTTGAGCTGACTTTGTTACCTCCTCTTCGTAATGCCAGTTTTTTTATTTAGGACAGTTGCAAGCAGTTTTTCTCTATTGGTCTCTGACATCTGGTGGCAGCACCAGGTAATGCAGTTGATTTGCTCAAAATCTTGCCCAGAGGGTAGCTCGGGCTTTAAATTTTGGAGCTTCAGTAAGTTTGCTGGAAAAGAAACTAACTTGGCTCTTGGTAATGTATTTTGGTGTGCTTTTCACCTGGGTAGGAATTGCTTAGATCCAGGGAGGGGATCCATGAGGAAGTAGTCCAGTAGAAGCAGTCTTCTGAAGGATGGGATTTGAGAAGTCCAGACACTTCCAATTAATTGTGTTAATATGTCAATCATAGAATAGTTTGGATTGTAAAGCTCATCTAGTGCCAACCCCCCTGCCATGGGCAAGGACATCTTCCACCAGACCAGGTTGCTCAAAGCCCTGTCCAACCTGGCCTTGAACACTGCCAGGGACGGGGCAGCCACAGCTTCTCTGGACAACCTGTGCTGGTGTCCCAACACCTTCATAATGAAGAATTTATTCCTAATGTCTGATCTAAATCTGTCCTCTTTCAGATTAAAGCTGTTCCACCTTGTCCTGTCACTACCTGCCTTTGTAAAAAGTCCCTCTCCATCTTTCTTGTAGGCTCCTTTAGGTACTGACAGCTGCTACAACATCTCCCCTGAGCCTTATGTTCTCCAGGCTGAGTTATCCCCAACTTTCTCAGCCTGTCTTCCTAGGAGAAGTGTTCCATACATGTATATGTCTCATTATAAATTAAATGGTAAGCTTCCATTAACATAGTGCATGTTGATTTACAGTGTTGCTAGTGAAATTCCACTAAGAACTGTTTTGATAGTTAGAAAGCATAAGGTTGATGATGGCAGCGCTGCAAAAGAGGTGAAAGCCACTGACTGGCTCTTTGGTATTTTCTTGCTCCAGCAGTTAATTCTCCAAACAAGTTAAAGTTTGCTGGTTAGGTCCTAGAAAATAGCCAGGTCTAGAAGCAAGGTTACACTGTCGTTCTCAGCTAGAAAGTAAAATATTTTTGCTTTTGCTAGAAATGACTGAGTCCTCCCCTTCTTTCCCTTTCCATCTACTCTCCTCTACCCCTTTCTCCTTTCCCCTTTTGCCCCTTTCCCCTTTCTCCTTTTCCCCCTTTGTCTTTCTTTTTCTTTTTCTCTTTTCCTTTCCTCCCCATCTTAAGTGCTGAGTGGAGGCAGAAATGAGGATAAACCCAGCAAAATGGGCAGCAGACGCACATATGTGTGTGGAAGGTTCTGCAACATATAGTCTCACTGCAGTTCCAGCACAGGGACTTGAGGTTTGTGTTTGGCTGCCAAGAGGGTGTCAGTGAACCTCCCTCATACTTGCATGCTGTGTCACTAACAGATAAAGCAGTTTCACTGTGAAGAATAGTTGCCGGAATAGGTTGATAAAATGTTGTTGATAGGAAGGGCAGCTTGCTTGGTAATGCTTTGTTTTCTATTAACATGTGCCCCTTTTAATACTTGTTTCTTCCTTCTTACTGGGTGAAAATAGTGTGACCTCAGTGGGGATGGTGCCTCTAGACTGAGCATCTCCTCTTGAACGGCAGCTGCATGTCGCCTGTCTTGCTGTGGCTGATGGAGCCAGGCTGAGATCTCCAGAGAAAGGTGTCAGGCTATAAAAATAAAGTAACATGAGGATACCTTGAGCTTATCACCATCATCCTTTGTGGTTTGCTTTGAAAAGTTTTAGCAGGAATTATACCATAGGAAGGTGCTCAAATTAGTACATCACTTCCTGCTTTGTCCTGTGACTGGTAAGACCGTGGATTTAATCCATTATTTTAGAACTATTTCACACAGCAACTTTGGTGATAACATCCATAGAGCCTTTTTCTAGCTAGATTGTTATAGAGATATTTCATCCTCGCTCATAGTGTCAGTATGCCATCTCATGTTGCCCCTAAAAATTAAAACCTGCATTTTACAAGGATGCTTAATAGTCTGAATTATACTGAAGTCCATTATAGCCTATATGGTACATTATTTACCATATGTGTTTTCCCATCATGAAAAACAGCTAGACCTGATTAGATGTTAAATGCTTGGATGTTTTGAATGCGGAATCGAGAGGAAGCTCCTGGTTGGCAGCAGAGGCAGCAAAAAGGCCAATATGAGCCTGTGAACTGCCTCTAAATCTCTCCAGCAATAAACTGCAGTCTGCAATCTCTTGCATTCAAGGTGACTTAATCTTAACCTACATAGCAGTAATTTCCTGTTCACCAGTGAGGAAGTGATCATATGAAAGTCTTTGTGGGGAAGGAGCAAGTGCACAGATTTTGGGATTTCAGTGAAACCAAGGGAGTCTTGGCCTACCTCCTGCCTTGGAGAGTGGTGTCCCCTTCATATCAACTACCATCTCCTCTGTGTAGTGTCTGCTCTCCTTCCTGTCATCTGGAATTTGTGTGAATGAGAAATAAACCTGGTGCATTGAAACGTTGGGTTTCGTGTAGTGCAGCAGCTCAAAATTCTTCTGCAGTGAAGCCCACCCCTGAGCAGAGGGGTTGTTTTAGGGAACTTCAGTGTTGTGTAGCACCCTTTGGGTGTTTGCACCAGTCACTTCTATACAAAAAATACTGGTTTCTTGTATTTTGGCTGCATTTGCTGCAGTTTAGCAATTAGGTCTAAGTGGTGATGGGACAGCTCTCTGTTTGCTGTCATACACGGCAGATGAGTTGGGAGCCAGTAGCACAGCCTGTTTGCAAAAATGCTCCAGTTTGCTTTTAGCGTCTCTGGGGAAAATGAGCTCAGGAGCCTGCCACCGCTGAGCCGGGAAGGGTTTGCAGTTGCTGCCTTTTGTAGAGAAAATTCCTCTTCATTGGAAGAGAAAATTTTGATTTAAAACCTTCATTTAACATTTGGGAAAGATTTTTTTCCTGTCTAGTTATAATTGTTTAAATAGGTCAAGGTTGCGATCCAGATCATCATTGATCACTTCCACTTTAAAGGCAAATACTTTCCAACATGGCCTGAGGGACTGAAATCAAGTCTGACAAGGCGCACAGACCTGCATTTTATTCTTGGCTTTTCCACACTGCCTCTGTCACGCTTTTCTCCACCTGGAGAGCAGCACTTACCTTGCACTGCAGTTGTGGAGATTAATTAATCCCTCTATTTGCACAGTGTTCTGAACACGCCCAAACAAAATGCTGTTACTTTCATTGCCTGGAGGCTCTGTGCAGCCTTCTGTGGCAGCGGGGCTTGGGAGCCCAATAGATGGGCAGAGCGAGGCCCCGCAACCTGACGAGCAGCCAGGCCACCTGGTGTGGTGCCTCCTGAGATCTGCCTTTCTGACCTCCCAGCCACCCCAAATGGACGGAAACACCATCCCTGCCAGAGGAGATACCCGGTCTGCGGGTTAGGCACAGGCTTACCTGGGTTTATGGGACTTCTGGGCTGTTTTCTGTGCCCCACGGCTGGAGCAGGCTGATGGAGGAGCTGCCTGCTCTGGTGATGAGGCTGCCGTGGGAAAATCTTCTTCAGCAAGGCTGGCTTGCAGGTTGCTGTGCATCTAGCGCTGACTGCTAGAAATTTGGACCTTAATGTAAGAGCCAGACGGTTGTATTATCTGTTGGTGTTTGGAGCACAAGAGGGGATTTGGCCTTTGCTTAGAAGATGTCAAACCACCACAGGATGATATCCTACATCTTATATGCAAATGTTTGAGTACAGAATGGTCACTTAGCCGTCTTAAAGGTGGATTATTAACTTTATCTCTAATCTCCTAGGCATTTAAGGCCATAAATGAGATGACTGGTGCTGTCTTTAGAGGGCAACAAGGTTTCTGTATTTTTTTGACAAAGGGCTGTCTCATGTGCTTGACATATAGCCAACTGTGCCACTGGCTTTGAGCAACATCGTCTAGTGGAAGGTGTCCATGCCTATATCCAACCCAAGGGGGTTGGAACTGGATAATCTTACAACCCAAACCTTGCATTTTCTTTGTTAAATAGCTGACTATTGTTTTGGAGGGGAGTGTTGGTTCACAGTAGAACAGAGGCTAGTTAAAGGCACAACAAGGTTATTAACCTGTTATAGTTACAGAAATAAGCATTTGCATACAGTGATTGATTTTCTTTATGTCTCTTCTTCCAAAATAGATGCACTGGTAAACCATATAAGGTTTCACAGATGGGCTGTAAAATATCAATAGAAACATTGTGGTGGTGTTGCTGTTTCGTTTCCTTCCGTCTCTTAATTTGCTGCCTTACTTCATTGCTCCTCTTTATTTTTGTCTTCTCAGTTAATATTTCCTCTGTTCCTTGTTGGCAAAGTGATTTCCAAGTGGAACTGGCTGTTAGCATGGTGGTGCTTGTGCAATATAGAATCATAGAATGGTTTGGGTTGTAAAGGGCCTTAAAGATCACCTAGTTCCAAGCCCTTTGTATTGGACATGGACATAGGCACCTTCCAATAGACCAGATTGCTCAAAGCCAGTGGCCCATAGTGCTGGTGAGCTTGGCTATATGGGAGCTGCAGAAAATGCTGTCTAGCAAATGGACAAAAGATGGTAAGCCAGAGGACAGAAGTTAGTTTGCTGTCATCATGGCAGTGGATCCTTTTCCAGAGATATATTCAGGACACTTGGATACCAGTGAGAGGAAGCAGAGTATAAGAGAACACAGAGAGGGAAAGGCCTCCAGAAAAAACATTTGAGTTACTAATCATGTGTCAGGAAAGGGTGACAGTGCTGCATGGACAGTGGTGGTGGATGTGGTCAGCCTGTGGTGACCTGCTGGAGGCTTTCCCTTGCAAGGAGGAGGAGGACTATGAAAAGGGCATCTTTCTTAAGTTATCTAAGCTGAAAAGCTGCTGCAGAGATGTAGCTTTGAGAAAATTCTGCTCAGGCATGAGAAAGAAGCTGTGGGAAAGGTTTGAATTACTCCTCTGAAGAAGAAAAACAACACATGATCAGAGCTATAATAATCCATCCAGGAACATTACATTGCACTGGCATGTTTCTGGTGTGAATGCCAGTCTGCTCCTGAACATGCTCTACTACACATTCTCTGAAAAGATGTATTTTGATCCTATCAGAACTGCCCATCTTTATTTTGTCAAGTCTATGCTGTATTAAGCATCCCTGGTAAATGGAGGTTTTATTGGTGACTTACAGCCATGGGAACTGTGGTGTGAGGCTGGTATGTTTCCTGGAAAAGCAGTGCTTGGAGCTGACAGACTCAGCCCAAATCTCACATTGGAGAGATGTCAGTGTGGTGTGAGGTACAGATTACTGTCATTTCCATCTTTCTCCATGTGCTTTGTCTTAATGTAAAAGGCTTATGGATGACATTTGATATAAAGCAGCATATGTAAGAGGGTGGAGGATAATGACTGATTAGCAGCACAACTAACTGCCTAGGTTTATGTCACTTCAACATATACTGACCTGTCGCCTTAATTTAAAGCTTTTTGCCCTTTGCTTTCCTCCTGCCATGGGCTATGTTGCACAGAATAACCCAAAGCCTTCCTGAGGGCACCCCTTAGTCATCAGGTTCCTCTTGGCCACCCCTGGAGCTATATTATACCTTCTTGACAGTATCCCTCATGCTAGTTACTCTGGTGTGAGCTCATCCTCCTCCATAAAAAATGAACACAATTACCTTGGGTCATGTTCATTCTACTAATTTGCTTTGCTGCAATACGAAGAATGATTGTCACTTGAGATATCTGGAAAAGGAAATGAGGAATTTATTCATTTATTCAGCTGAGTATAAATCATATTGCTTTCTCTTCCAGGGAGCCAGCAGGTACTAGTTGTTGGTGTGAAGCTAAGGATTGCATGGTATCGGAGACACGCCTGTGATCCACACCACATGCATGCTGTGCCCTCATCATTCATTGCATACTCCTGCCTCCCTTTTTCTCCCAAAAGTGAGAGAATAGAGGCTGTTGTTTCTTGTTCTCTGGCTGATGGAAGAACAGCCTTAACACTCCTCTTCCTATACATTGTGTCCTCACTGACGAAAACTGATGTAAGGCCTTTCTTCTTCCCTAATCCTCTGTGGGCCACGGGTTAACTTTCCAGGATGTGAGGCCTTGGTCAGATCTGTTTGGCCTGGGGACCACGTATCGTCTGAAGAAGGCAACTCCTTGCAGGAGAAGCAGCCCAAACTGCAGCTCCACAGGGCCTGGCGTAGTGGCCCTGGTCATTTTGGCCCTCACCTGTGTCTCATCTCTCTGTGCTTTGCTTTGCTCCTGGTGGCCATCAGTGTTAGGGATGACGAGATGTGCTGGAGCAGTAGGTACACATTCTTGTAGGTGTCGCCTGGCATAGTTGCAACCTCTCTGCTGCTGCCCTATTTCTGTCTGCCTCCTCATTGTCAAACAAGACACAGACTGTCAAGAAACAAGGCTTGTGCGGTTACAAAACATGCTGGTTTTGTCCTGCTTTCTTCATCCCAGGAGGGCAGGAAGGAGAGGAGAAGAAAGAGGCGGAGTGGAGAAAGCAAACTCTTGGGCTATCTGTGGTGCTTCCAACAGGATGGGCAATTTTTCGAGGGAACATTTTCTCCCGCTTCCCCTGTGCCACCCAGAGGCGCCTGTGGGGAAAACACATAATTCTTTTAGAAGCTGGACTGGGAGCAGAGGATGGGAAACCTACCTTGGTTTACAGAGCAGGGTCCAGAACCAAGGCAGGAGCTTAAGCCACTTGAATAGACTCATCTGGGGTTTCACAGGATAGAAGACATTTCAGCAAAATGTACGAGGTTTAGTCATGAGTTTGTATGGGTGAAAAGTGCGGCTTTGTGTTTAGCTTTGATCAAGGTATTTTTAGAAGCAGGTACTCAGTTACTTAGAGTATCTCTGAGTGCCCATTGCCCTGCTACATGACACCAGTCAGTCATCAGAAATGTTTGATTTTTGCTTTCTTTCACCTCTAAATCAAAATAAAGAAAATAAATTTCATCAGAACTTCCACTTAACATTTACTGCTCTCTCTCGGGACCTCTCAAACACTTAGAGTTGATTCAGAACTGAGGATTAATAATTTCATTGTATGAATTTATTTTTAACTTGACTCTAAGCCTGAAAGCAACCAAGCAAAAGAAGTATTTAATAACTGAAAAACTTAGAGGAGCAGAACACATAGCCCAGTGCTGTTAACATCCTGCAGCAAAAAAGATTAAGTGCTGCTGTCGTCATTTAAGCTTGGGGGGGAGGGGGGGAGTAGGAGGGAACAAGGGAAGGGAAAAGGGAGATGTCTGATCCACTTAATGCAAAGTATGAATTGATGTCATTTTAATATTCTTCTTATAAGATTTGCCACTTTACATGTAAATACCAGGCAGCAATGTGGCTATGTTGGATTTCCTATTCATGTGGAGAATGTGTTCATCTACTGGAACTTAACTGATCACACTGAGTTAAAGGGAGGATGATAAAAAGCTATGGAGTGAATAATGGAAGGATTTAAAAATGAGGCATGGGGGGCAGAAGATAGAACACAGCGTAATTTTGGAGGTAAAACTACAGCTGAGATTAACAGTGTATTTCTGGACATCTGGCTGATCTAAAGTGTGTCTGACAATTGTCTTGTAATTGTTAAACCTGCCACCTTTATGTATGGATTAGGTCTGTTAAAATATGTATGCAAAAAGCAGAATGATTATTGATTCTGTGCATCGTAATTTCTGTGGGTCTCCGTTCAGAGACAAACGGGTTATATTTCTACTTTAGTTCATGTGGGTTTGGTTCTTTGTCTGCTTTTTCTCAAAAATAGTGTCAAAAAAGAGCACCTGTGAGAAGCTTGGTGATAGGAAAGAGTTTAAAAAGTTACCATTTTTAGAGGAACTGATTTAGAAGGGAAAAATAGATGACTTATTAGTTACTAAAAATACATCTTCTGAGCAACTGTATGAAAATTAGCGTCTAATAATGCTGCATCTGTATTTAGTCCTTTTCACTATTACAGATTTTTAATTAAAGACTCTTTTGTCTTCATGCCAATTAATTTGTGATCCTAATCTCTATGCTTAAAAATGGTTTGCAGGAGCATTGCTGACATCCTCAGTACTATTTGTAAAGAAAGAAAACTACCAGGGAAACACATTAATTTCAGCTCCCATAGAAACGCTCAAGCATTTCATTAGCAGTTGTAAGCTGGGAGACAGTAGGGAAGGCTTTATTAGGCAAGAGGTGGTAAATGGAAAATTGGAAGCAGGGAATCAAAGGTTAATCATGAACTGACAAGTGCAACATCATCGTGTTGTTCATGTGTTTGCATTTCCATCATGCCCTGATCACAAGTGTAGCATGCCACATGATAAATAAATAAATAACCCAACCTTCAGGAGGAAGAATAAGCAATACAATGGCTCCACACCAGCAAAAAATATTCTGCAGCCATCTGCTCAGCATCAGCCCAGCACCAGCCAGTGTGCTGTGAGCAGGAAGTACAGCTCATGCCTCAAGGTTCGATAGTCAAAATGTCACTGATTTTATGTTCTTTGAAGAGTATATTTAATGTGATCTTTTCCTTACAGGAACTGTCTCTGCTGGTGTTTCTAGTTACACATCTATATTAAAAGTCCACTCTAAATATGTTGTGTCTATATGAAAAGGTTGAAGGCAGGAAATTGAGATACCAGATATTTTAGCATGTTATTCCAAGATGGAGTAAATGAAAAAAAGGAACATGTCAAGGGATGAAGGCAAAGGGACAAATCAATGCAGGAAAGACAGTGGTCAGAAAATGTGATGTTTAGATAAAGACAGATTTCTAAAGGTGTTTAGGTGTGTAAAGGTGCAGATGAGTCCTGGGGTTTTCAGATGGTCTGGTTGCTGCTCCTATGTGCAATTTGGAAATTGGATGCCTATTTTCTACTGCATTATCCCTTGTGAATATCTTGGTGGTTTTGAAAATATCGCTGTTTACATGCTGGGCTTCTTAAAATTTCTGGTAATCTGTTTTATAGTAGTTGTGAAAGCTGCTATCTCTGTATTTTATCCTCTATCTTGTGATGATGCCCATTCTTAGGCACAGTCTTCATGGTTTAGCAGTGTTGGCAGCCAAGTGTCAACACCTGGGTTTTGGACTGAGAGATTGATGAAGGCAATAGGGGATGTGGGAGCTCATATTCTATGATGGCTCTGGTTTAGTGCAGTTACTTAAAATCTGTTCAAGTAAGCAGCTTGTAGTCTACCAAGTGCCTTTGCAGATGGAGACTTCTGAGCCTCTATTTTAGTGTTTCTGCAGTGTCAGCCAGGCATTATTTTGTAGGTGTCGGTGTACTTGGAGCAGCTAAACACTTGCTTAGATGTAAAAAAGGAAAAGTGAAATCTGAAAACTCTGTTAAAGTATCATAGAATTGTAGAATGTTCTGGGTTGGAAGGGTCCTTAAAAATCATAGAGTTCCACCCCCCCTGCCTCAGGAAGGGACACCTTCCACTAGACCAAGTTGCCCCATACAGCCTGGCATTGAACACTTCCAGGGATGAAAGCAATGCTGGTTGGATTTAGAGGGAATCTTGATGCTTGATGCTTCAGAGCAGGGGGTTAAAATTTTTAGCAAGCACTGTTAAGTTGGAGGTTAAAACATATAAACCAGAATGAGATCTTCCCCACAAAAATACCTATGCTTTTTATTCCAGCCAGCTGTAATGTAAACTGGCTGTTTAGCCACATAGTCACATGGGTCATGCACGCTGGCAAGAAAGAGTTAAGAGCATGACTGGAAACTAACTTGTACTTGCACTGAGTGTGACTCATGCTGCTGCTGGAGGAACCCATGGGAAACTGTGGTTTTCTGCAGCAGTCATGATGTTCATGGAGGCTCCCTGCAGGTACCAGTGGTGCTGGTGTGGAGTCACACACTGGAGTTCAAGAAGCTCAGTATCCTGATGAAGATGTTAAAGAAAAAATATGAAGACCTTGCTCTTTCACACCACCTTTGTTCCCTTTCTAGGTTTTGCTGCCAGGATATGCAAATGTTAGACATGCTGTCCAAGTAGTGTTGTGGGCATTAGCTGCTGTCTGTCTTGAAAGCAGGATTACCAGGGGCTCCTAAGCAGCACGGACCACTTCAAACTTTAGTCCACTTCTGGGATGAGGCTGTCTGTGCTGAGTGTAGGTCAGCCAGAGCAGGAGTCTCTTGCAGAGAGACTAGATGGGGGGCAGACGGCCAGCTTAAAAGATTGATTATTGGTATGTTTGAACACTGAAAAAGTTCTAACATGAATATGGATTCTGTGGTATGTAGGCATTTTTGTTACTGTAAAAAAGGAAAGCACCTCCTGGAGGAAAGAACCTGACTGCTTGCTACCAGTAGATGCTACATTGTCTAATGCCTTTGTGTGTTGATCAGACTTTCTCTCGGAGCTGACTGGCTGCTGTCTCCAAAAGTCCTGTTGAAAGGTTATTCAGAAACTCATTTTTAGGAAGGGTTAAATGCCTCATTTTATCCTGAGACAATAAGGGTGTGCTTTCATACCCATGCAGTTCCCTGGGCGAAAAAGGGAAGCAAGCTGAGCTCAAAGACAGTTGGACTTGTTCTCAGGTATCACTGCTTTCAGCAGAGCAAACCGCATTCTTCTGTTCTTTCCTCATGCAGTAGGCTTATCAGAGGTAGAAGAACTGAGCATTTGTTCTCTGGATCTTCCATGTTATCATTTATGTCATACTTGAACAGGGAAAGCCAGAAACACACTCTACTCCAGAGGAGATTTCATCAATACTTTGTTCTGTAGCACCATATTTCCGTACACCTACCGGAAATGCCTCATTTGCACAACCATTTTTCACACCTGCATTGCATTTGTAGCTTCTGAGCAGTTGGTACAGGTCCGTCGTCTGTAATTCCGGATGACTCAGAGCAGCATATGGCAGAGAGCCCTGTTCGTATGCTGACGATATTACAAATGGGATCGTGTTCCTTCTGTTTTGGTGTGAAATGCTTTCATTTCTTCTGGTGTCCTCTGACAGTGTTGGCCAGTTTCATTGCCAATAAACTTTCCTTAGGATATTCCTAATTTTTTTTGACACTTATGTCAGCTCCAATGCTTCCAGAATTTCTCTTATAACAGCTATTGGCAAAGGCTATGTCAGCTTCCCCTGTGTTGCCATCTCTTTTATCATCAGACTGTTTCTGTACAGCTTTTCTTGTGTTTTCTGCATCAATGCTCTGTCAACAGGTTTGCCGACGGGAACTTAGATGGCTCCAGCAGTACTGTTGTTCTATGAAAAGTGAGTCAGCTTTTCAGAAGGAGTTATTTTGGATAATTTACAATAACTAAAGTTACTGTAACGTCAGTAACTTCAGTGAGACATACTGTATGGTTTTATCCCACTTACCTTTGCACCTTCATTTGATAAAGTGAGGCAAGATAGGAAAAAGATGTTAAAAAAGGACATCTGTTTAAATTAATAAATCATTTCTTTTCCTCATTTAGCAGCAGTAGAGCAGGGAGCGCTGCTGAAGATGTGCGCTGGTGATCTTGATTTGAAAATTAATGCTGGTTTTAAGTTTTGAAAGGAACATTTTTGTAATATTGTTACATTTTAATGAGACATTAAGAGTCAAGACAATACCTTGCTGATGGCTTGCTACCAGGTGCCAGCATTTCCAAAGGAGGAGGTAATGGCTCGCACCCAGTGGTATGCCTGATCATAGGTGCTTCAAAAATTTGTTCTTTTCAGTAGGTGAGACTTGGGTTTCTATATCTGTAGGCACTTGGACAGTGAAAACAATAATCAGTATTTTCTAATAGATTTTATTTCTTCTTACGTTTGCTTTTTTAAACAGAACAATTCCTGCATTGATGCAGCAGGGGCGTATTTACTTATGTTGATGTTAAAATATCCATTTGAATGAGAAAACATTTTCTTCAACATATCTTCACTGTGTAAATATGTTCAATGTGTAAATATGTTCAATGTGTAAATATGTGCAAATGTATTTCAGAAGCACTTTAAAGATCTGACTTTATCAGCAAATTTGATCCAAGTATGTTCAGCTTATTTTGTCTGGTTAGCAGGAAGGGGGA
>JAOEHX010043146.1:29929-75040 GCA_025448015.1 Bolborhynchus lineola
CTTTAAAGATCTGACTTTATCAGCAAATTTGATCCAAGTATGTTCAGCTTATTTTGTCTGGTTAGCAGGAAGGGGGATTTGGCTGTGTTTGAGTAGTCATGTTGGAGGAGAGGGCGAAGTATGTAGAAAGGCCATTTTTTCATTGTAGTTTAAGCATTGCTTTGCTTTGAGGAATACTGTTAAGTATTCTTCGTATGTTCTAAGAGAGTAAGTAATAGAGTGTTGTGGAAAAGAGCCATTCTGTTCTACTGTTCTGTACTCAGCAGATCACCAGTGCCTTTTAAATGCCCCTCCATGGAGGGAGGGGATCCAGAGGCACTAAAACATCTGGCAGCTTCCCCATGTTTTTTGCCTTTGGATTGTGATGGGGATTATTAATCTGAAACAATGAACACTTGTCACAAATACGATTAGACACACTCTAGTCAGATCTGTCGTTATCTCAACCCTTTGTGCCCCACGTTGGGTGCCAAAAAGAACTGTCATGGTTTAAGCTCAGCCGTAATTCACGCAGCCTCTTACTCTCACTCCCCCCACTTCCTTTCCCCCCACTTCCAGAGGGATGGGGAGGAGAATTGAAAAAATGTAACTCCCATGGGTTGAGATAAGAACAGTCCAGTAACTGAGGTATAACACAAACCACTGCTGCTATCACCAATAATAAGAATGATAAAGGAAATAGCAAAGGAAGAGAATACAACCACTTACCACCTGCCGACCGATACCCAGCTCGAACGAGCAGTGATCTAATCCTTTTGGGTCCCTGCTTCCAGTTTTTACATCCTGGGCATGACATGCTGTGGTATGGAATACCTTTTGGGCTAGTTTGTGTCAGGTGTCCTGTCTCTGCTTCCTTCTGGCTTCCCCTCCTCCCTGGCAAAGCATGAAACTCAGAAAGTCTTTGGTCAGACTAAACATTTGAGCAGTAACTAAAAACACTGGTGTTATCAGGGCTGTTCCCAGGCTGGAAGTCAACAACACAGCATTGCATCAGCTACTAAGAAGGAGAAAAATGACTGCTACTGCTGAACCCAGGACAGCTTCCCTTTGTGTTGTGCTGGTGTTTAGAAGAGAGCAAGCCTACTTCTGGGCTGCAAAGCCCAAGTGCCTGGCAGCCATGCCTAGAAGGGGATGTCCAGGCACCTATGAGGGGTATGAAACACAGACATAGAGCAAAATACCAGCCAAAGATGGAAAAGGATGAGAGAAAGATGGCACATCCTTGTGGTGGGGGGCTACAGCAGGCCCATGGATTCCTTAATTGAAGGCATGAAGTTAGAACTCAGTCTTGAAGATGTTAAAGCTTATCCATGAAGAATGAGGCACTGAAGGCATCTGAATGGGAAAGTAAAAGGCATCCGAATGAGAAAGTAAAAGGCATCTGGATGGGAAAGTAGAAGGCATCTGGAGAAGCGAGATGGTTAAAGGGAGTAACTAACTACAGAGCAAGAACTTGGCAAAATAATAGACTTTAGTAATGCAGTAAAGGGTCATCCAGTAATGCGCTGTTGCTAACTAATATTAACCAATGGCTAAAAAGACACCTGTGTGCTAGAAAAGATATATAAGTAGGGGTTTGTAGTAATAAAAGAGAACTTTCTACTGAGTCACCAAAAAAATGCTTGTGGATGAAGATATATACCAAAACTGCTCCTGCCAGATAACAAACTTCAGCTAATTTTTGTCAGAACACATTTGCTTTTAAAGATTTTATTTGTTTTCACTTAGTTATGCTTTTTTTCTCTATGTTTTGCCGTATTTATTTACCTTCTTTCTGTTCTTGCTCTCTCAGTAACAGTGTTCTGTTCTGCTGTCAGTTGTAGCACAAAATAGCTAAGATGAAACTTCTCCCAAGCATTAAGTACATTAGAGCCAGGCCTTGAATCGTGCTGGCAATAATATTTATTTAAAATGGAGGCACCATACTTGTACTGTGGGAACATTCTTACCTGACTTCCCAATCTCCATGGGCTGTTTCAGTAAAAGGAAAACCTAATTTTTGAGAACTTAACATCCCTTTGTTAAATGCATGGTGTATCCAGTGAGCAGCTACCCAGAGCAGACCAAATATAACTATTCCAATAGTTCCTTCAGTTTTTTTTCAGCTTTGTCTAGCATGTGCTGAAGAGCTTTTCCTAGTGAAGGCCAAAGGGATGCCTGGAGCTCCCCACACTGCCCTGTGTAACACAGCAAGTGTTGCATGGTGCCTATTTGTTCTGGCTCCCGTGAGTCAGTCCTTGACAGTTTTGCAGAGCTATGACCCTTGCACTGTGTCAGAGAATCTAATTCTCTGACTAAAGGAGAGGCATCCTTTGGGGTATGCACTTGCTAAGTTTTTTCTGTAGGCAGCTTCATCTTGCAGTGGCAATATCAAGCATTTTTGTGATGTGTTCTTATCTGTACACTCATTTATCCATTTGTGTCTTAGTATCCAGCCATAGCTTTATGTCTTTATGAATGTCATGCATTTTAATGTTTAAATAAGTCTGGGTCATGTTACTTCTAACCAAAGTGTGCTCCTCTCCCCAAGCCAGAGAGAGCATCCATAGCTCCCAGTCATCTATCTTCTATTGGTGGCTACTAAATAGCACTACACTGCTCCTGGGGGAGATGCATCAACTCACTGTCCAATGTCTAGGGCATGAAAATGTTTGTTTCTCCTGCAATTTCTCTAGTAAGACATTAATTTGGAACCTGGATCCTGGAGTCCAGGAACCTAGTCACCTGAGAGACAAATCTAGTTGCCTGGTCTGCTGGTATTGTATAATGGTGGAAGAGTTTAGTTGTAAGTGATTTGCACTGTGCAAAGGACTCTAAGTCAGAGTGTTTTGATTTCTTGCTGTATTACAGAATGTTACTATTTTTCTCATCGGCAAGGCATTCATTTGCTATTTCATTCACGTCACACATGGTGTTAGAGTAACCTACAGTTCAGTGAGTTTCAGCCCTTCTGCGCTTAATTGAGAGTGTATCTGAAGTATCTTTATGAACGTCTTTCTCTTTTGGCGCAAACAAAAAAATTCACACTTGTTAGTCCTGGATTTTCATGTTTCTTGATGTGGCATGTTTAGGGATGCTTTCTACAGGTAGCGAAGGCATCTCTGCAGCTGCAGTTCAGCAAAATGTTTTGCAAAATACATCAAGTCTTGGCAGTGTAGAAATTTGTCACTGACGTACCAAGACCAATGTAGGTGAAGTGTGAAGAATGTGTGAAACTTCCAAAAGGAACAACAGAATAGGGGCAAAAGGAACAGCATGTTTTGCTATGGAGCACCCTTTGCGTGGGTTCAGTCAAGGAACCAAATGGCAAGAAGAGGAATTAAAACCTGACCTTAAGCAGGGTATGACAAGAACAAGGCTGGAGCCATAAGATGCCCTTATAAAGAAAACAAAAGAACTGTGAAATTCAGGAATTTTTGGTTAAGACTTCTCAGAGGAGTAAAACAAAATTGTGAGACAGAAGTTTTGAGCAATATTCACTCACAAATTGGTATGAAAGATGAGACCCATTCAGTTTTCTGTGTCCCATTAGAAGAAGCCAGGAGACATTGTGAGGACCAGGCAGCCAGCATCTCCTGATCCCTGTGGTGTGTGCATGCGGGTGATCCTGGCCAGACTTAGTTTCATAAAATAAAATCACCATGCACTTCCAAGCCTTACACTTGGTACGTTAATCTACACCTGTAGGCAGAGTCTTGAAGTTCAAGAAAGACTTGCAGGCTGAGGAAGTCAACAATGATGTAGAGAAGTTCATGTCACTTGTTGGGCTGTGTCTTCTTCTGCAGAGGTTTGTCTTGGAGTGCTCCCTGTTGGTAATGCTTGGATGGAAGTAAGTTTCCCGTTTCTGAGCAAGCAGAACTTACTGGAGCTGTCAGGCCCGTCACAGCTGGAAGCAGCCTCTGTTGTACATTTTCTCCCTGTGAATCCTAGGAAGGTACACAATTCCCCAGTTTGTCCTCAGCGATGTTCAAGCAGGATACCTTCCCAACAGCCCAGCATGCTTGGATGCCACAAGGTCCATCGGTTAATGTAATTCGTATTAAAATGCAGGTCTTAATATTTTCATGTTGATTAAGTAGAAGGTGTTCCTTTTGTATATGCCTGGAGTCTGGAAGTGAAAGCACTGTAATGTGTGTTAACAGAGTGGTTGGCAAAATGAAATAGAAAAGGTATGTCTGGTCTTTTCCCATAGTTTTGTGTCAAGGGGTATTGTTTTGCTTTTCCATTTTATATGAATGAGGATAGCAACTTTAGTTGCTGTAGCCTTCCAGGACACTTGTTGATGCTGCTACTATTTCATTCCTGGGATGCTAGGCTCTGATGCCTTAAGCTTAGTGTTGCCCATTTGGTAAGCCACCATGTTGCTGGTGTGTCGCCCTAGATAAAGAGTGAGCATCAGCTACAGCCACATAGGATAGCAAATTCAGGAGCTACATCCCTGCCTGCAGCCAGTCACAGTATGGTCCTAGTGGCAGCTGCTGGCAGTGTGTAGTAAGAGCTGGTGAAGTAAAATGGAAAAGCTTCGTAAATAGATGTAAGAGAGTAATCAACAAGGAATTTGTATGGCTCATGCTCAGCCTTTTAATGCCTTCTATTTTCTCCCATTAGTAGGTGGCTTCCCAAATTGGAACCTTTAAAGTTCATAGATGAGGCTTGAACAAGACTGACTGGCAACAATAGAAACATGAATTTCACAACAACCAGTCAAATGAAATAAAACAGAACTATGTGTATAATGATGGTAGCATTAGCTTGCCTTACTGCTGTTATGAATGCTAGTAAGATAAATATTGAATATATATAAATAAACTATTATTATACTAGCACGAAACCTCCCTTTAAACTAATTCTTTTTGAGAAAGATGTGATGTTTTTTTTAATCTTTCCACATGCACTCTACACTGAACCGTTTCCTTTAATTGCTGTTCTAAAATACATAACAGATTTTTTAATGCCAACTTTTTATATTTATCTTTTTACTTTCCATTAATTGCAGTACTTCCATTCAAGCTTGAAAATGAAATTGCTTTCTCAACGTATTTCTTCTCTGCTGTATGTAAACATGGGCTTTTTTTATTAGCCTTATTTCCAGTGAAGCTGAAAGTGCACGAGCACTCAATACATGGAGAGGCTTTTGCCAGTTGTCTTAGTTACAGATGCTCTAAGGGAAACTCAGAGGAGCTGCCACACAGAACAAAGCTCATCTCTTTCTCTTACTCTGGGGAATTTATCTCATGTTTCGGGAACTGAAGACCAGGGCCAAGAGCCAGTGGGACGCCTGCTCACCTCTGCCTTTCCAGTGGCTGCTCTGAGCAGCACAGCAAGGCTTGGCAAGTCAGAGTCTGAAACTGTTTGTGCCAGAGCTAGAGATCATGATAAAGTCCTCCTCTCTCATTTAAACAACCCATCTACTCCCATTTATCTGCTTTGATTGCAGATTCAGTTAGTAAGTATGTTAATGGTATATCAACACCTGATTAGAGCTGATGAGATGAATAAGAACAAAGAAGTGTTAAAGTATTTAAAAATTAATCGTCTTTCATAGCAATAAGATATGCAAAGTCCCATACAGTTTGGCCCATCTGTCATATAGGACATCTCTGTAGTTGTTCCAAGAAAAGAAAACTTGCAGGAGAAAGGAGCAAGTGAGCCACATGTATTATATGTATAAATATATTTGATTAAATAAATAAGAAGAATCCATACCTTCTGTGAATCTCACACTGCATCTCAAATAGTAGGAGTTATTTTGGATATTTATACCAGAAGCTTTTAGGTATTTTACTGTTTTTGACAAAGGGGATTTTACAGGCGAGATGGAGGTACATCAGTGGGTGTGTGGTCTGCAGATGGACTCTGCAGCCGTTGCTTCCTGAGGTTCTTCTGAAGGGCTTCCCTGCAGCTCAGCCACTGGTCACAAGGGCATTAGTCCCTGAGCTTCCACAGGAGCTGTGGTGAAGCTTCAGAATGGAATGAGGGAATCCTACATGTGCCCTCCAGCTTCTGGATCCACACCAGAATGTAAGATGAGTTTAAGTAGTGGGAGACCTATGATTGAAAAGCTTTCCTGGTGGCCTGACTGTCCTGATGGGGAGTACAGTTGCAGCTTAGGTTGTGTCTCAAAGGACCGTTAAAGTACCAGCAGCATAGTCACGTGTGTTATCAGCAATCTGTTGGTGTCACTTGGTATTATGATTATCTTATATTTTCTACAACTTTTGAAAAATAAATAAAAGAAATAACACCACAGAACTTCACAGCTTCAAACATCTGGGTTTAAATTTTTAAAGTTTTGTTCCTGCCCTTGCTGACTTCTTTTGGTTTTGTTTCAGCTGGAATTTAGCAGTTTGAGTGCAAGGCTAGATAAAACCACGTTTTTTACATGAAAACACATCCAGTCATACACACACTCAAAAGTGTCAGTATTTTCATCAATCAACTCTAAAGTGTAGCAAAAAACAACTTATATGTGAGGGGATATGCTCTATTTTCGTGTGCAAGTGCAATACCCACAAACAGGCACTCCTGTATCTCAATCTTTGAAACAATAGTATGTATGTATGTGCAGAGATGTAGACCACAATTCAGTTGTTTCTTCTAATGTAACCCAGAGACATTTGATGAAGGGTTACAGGGCATAAACTATTTTGAAATAGCATTTATAAGCTCTGATGTGTTGGATGTAAATGTTGATCGTATTGAGTTTTGATTCTTGAAAATACATTTATCTTTTTAAGATGGTGTACTACAAAGCCAGCTCACTGATGCCTTGTGCTAAATGTTAGGAGCATGGTAAGGAATTGTAGCCTCTCTTCTGCATACCATCAAAGCTGCCATGTTGTCACTTGCTCCTTTCTGCCAGTCTAGCTTGTGGAGCAGTCATCTTTTTTTCCACTGAGGGTAAGGATACTCTGATCATACAGCTTCACACGCACAGTCAGGCATCACCTCCTTGAATATCCAACTTGCTTGTGAATAAAGAAGTTGCATCCCTGCAAAAGCTGCAAAGAAGGGAGTTTATGGTCACTGTAGCTGGCAGTTGCTCTCACACAGGGGGCCCCTGACATCCACGTGGTTGTTTCAGGGGTGCATGGAACTAATTTATCTGTAGGCAGGTGCTGATTTTAAGGATTGTACATCCTAAAAAAGCACACTTAACACGTTTCAAAAACCTTGTAGAAGTTATGAGCTGGCTGCACATGGTGCCTGTCTGCTGTGTGGGCGCTGGACAAACTGACAAATCTGAATTTCATCTGCCTCCTTCCTCCTCCTTTTAGCTGTTAGGAAGATGAGGCTTGAGAGAACAACCTTGTTTATTAAATCTATCTTCCAGCAATGCAGGAGAGTGAACAGAGCATCTGCACACTGTGGTCCATGGGAATTCCTTCCTGTTGAGATTTTGGGCAGAAATTTCCTTTCTCTTTCTAAAAAAGCATGTGAGGATTTAAAGTGACTTCTGGCTTTGACTTTGGCTTCTTTAATAGGAGCAGCACATGAAAAAACAGAGCCATACACGGATGAAAAACAGAGCAATATGAAAAACTGTGGTGTAGACACAGAGCCAGAGTGCTGGACCTTGAGTGGCACAAAACTGCATTATTTTAGGCCAGAACAAACCGTACTTTTGCTCTCCTTATCCTTGTTTTGTTACCTTTTTCACTTCCTTGGCTGTGTTGCTACCTGGAATTTGTGAGGAGGGGCAGTTGCCAAGGTGTGGGTGAGAAGAAGTACAGATGGTTATAGACAACATCATTGGTTTCGAAGGACTGACTTGGGTATGCTGGAACAGGAACACTTGCTTTCTCATGATGGCCTATGTGAGCTGTACAGCAGCATAGTGAGGATATGTGAGCATATGTGCACTGCTTGCTGAAGGCAGGCCTGTATCTACAGGAGAAGTTCACTGCAACACAGTGCCTGGAAGATCTGTAGGGGAATACATGGCTCATGCAAAAGGAGAAAAGGAAAGAACCAAAAATCTCAATTATGAAAGAAGCAGCAGTCCCACAGTAGAAGTAGTAGCTCTCAGCTCATTCCAAGTATCATTAGGAGAATGTAAATAACCAGTGATTTTCTGTAAAATGGGCTCAGTACATTAGGGGTTTGGTTGCAGTGATAAAATCCTTTTTAAACTTTAAACAAAGCCCTTATCAGATCATTACACACACTCCTGAGCTGATTTTTGCATGGATTGAACTGAAATGAATGCTGCAGCCGATGGCCTTCTTGTTAGCAGTGGCCTGGCGTTTCACTGGTGGAGGCTGCAGCCAGCCCGGCTCCGCGCTTCCCCTTCACAGGCTCCAGCCAGGTAGGGATTTTAGCATGGACCCCCTCCTGCTGGAGAAGGGATGAAAGCTGCCCAGCTGTCACCTATTGCAGGCAGTGGTTGTGTTGCCAGCTTCACCTTCCCTCCAATCTCCATCTTCCTGGAGGAGGAGGCGGCTCCCAACCTCTTTACTCTCATTTCCACCCCAAACATATTTGTGGCCAGCATGTGCATACTTGGTTCCCAGTGCAATTGTCCTGTGGCTTAAGTAGCTCTCTTCGTCCTTGCTGTGTAATCTCCTTACAGGCAGATTCATATCCCGTTACCCACCTTTATCCACTTAATGCAAGTCTTCGAAAGCCACGTGTCTCAACTCCTGCTAGAGAGACTCTTCATTGCTTTGTTATCCTGGGAGTCTGTCTTTGAACCTGTTGCAGTGTCACCTCACCTTTCCTGAATGAGGATAACCAGATTTGCACCCATGACAGATTGCATTGCAGCATTGAGGATGGATCTCACTGGTGCCTTGTGCAGCGGCAGCCCATGGGTAGCCTTTTCTGAAAGTAACTTGCCTTTGGAGATGCACCACTGGGTTGCACGTGCCTTTTTCTCTAAGTATGTGCCATGAGAGATTCCTCATAGACACTATGGTCAGCTAGGATTCAAAAATCCTTTTCCTCCACTATTTGCAACTTCAGGAGCGTGAAACTTCTGTCATTGGTCCCAGCAGCATGACCTGTATTTGGTACTATTGAATTTCATTGCATATGTATTATTGCACATTTCAAAGCCATATTCTGCTATTTCTGAAGGTTATTTGGAGCACAGATACTTGAATACAAAGTGGTTCCGAGAGTGTTTCACACCACTGGTGTTATGTGCAGTGACTAATGAGTTTGTAAATATTTTTTTCATTCTTTTTAAGTTTTCTTACTGCTTGTTCTTAACTTTGTAATACCAGCAGATAAACAAACTGATAGCTCTGCTTTTCCTCCAGTTCCCACAGCCAGCAAAATGAGAAATTGCTCTGGGTCTTGTGCTGCTAAGGATTGCATTACTGCATCTCATTATGTTCAGAAGGAAGCTATGTAAGATCAGCAAAGTCATAATTAAACAGGGGAGTGTTAGATTGGATATGAGGAAGAATTTCTTTACTGTAAGGGTAGTGAGGCACTGGAATGGGTTGCCCAGGGAAGTTGTGAATGCTCCATCCCTGGCAGTGTTCAAGGCCAGGTTGGACAGAGCCTTGGGTGATATGGTTTAGTGTGAGGTGTCCCTGCCCATGGCAGGGGGGTTAGAACTGGATGATCTTCAGGTCCTTTCCAACCCTAACTATTCTATGATTCTATGATTCTATAATTACAGAAATATAATAGCCATGTGGACAAGGGCACAATAACGCCTAGTTAAGGGTGGGATTGCACTCATGTGGCTCTGCATCTGCCCAAGAGTTGTGCATGCCCAACAGGCCTGGTTGCTACCTTTGCCCTCTGGGCACACTGCTGGTGATGGTGCAGTGGAAGATCCTTTTTGTACATGCTGACTATGTGTGTCTGTTGGATGTGAAAATTCGCCGGAGGAGCTTCCTCTCCTAAACTGCATTGCGGCAACTGCCCTTTAGAGTTGTTCTGCCAACTTTCATAGTGTCTGCTGTCATCCAATACTTGTGCTACTGCAAAAAAGTATGTTTTGTCCGTACATGAGACTCAGGATGCGCACAATGTATTTTCTTCGTCTCCGGAGCTGGATGAACTGCACCACATGGTCACTGTATGCTCACTGCATGTTGTGCTTTGTATTTTATTCCTGTTGAGAGATGAAATTCTGATGATACACTTGGGTTTAAGGTGGTGTAGTACAATGCTGTGGTTTGTTGCTGCATGTCTAAAGGCTGTTACACATGCAGGTAGGAATTCCTGCACTGACTGAGCTGCTGACACTACCAAAACACCTTTGTCAGAGGCCAACTCAAAAGTCTTTTCTACCTTGGTCAGTTCTAAGCTACAAATGCACTGAACTCTGTATTATTCTTGTGCCAGCATGTGCTTTTAACATAGTGTTAGTCCGATGGCCATGGATAGCACTAGAGGATCTTTTTCAGGGTGTTTAATTTTCTTCCTTTACTTTCTTCACATAGGGATTATAGAAGTTTAGGTTTTGCATGGATTTATTAGGAGGCAAGCAATCAACAAGAGCATGCAAGAGACAATAAAGGATTTAAATAGGGGATACTCCTGTTTCAAAACATCTAGTCTTGATTATCTTGCGGTTTTGATCTTTTGAAGTCTTATATCATATTAAAATTGGAGAACTGTTTTAAAATTTGAGGCCAAACTATATTATACCATGTAAACAACATTTCTGTCATCTTTGTGTATTGCTACTTCACGGATTGCAAGTGTGAGAATGAGGGACAGCTGCTGCGTTTAAGCTTCCAAAAACTTTCATGTCCCAGAGGTAAATATTCTCTGGCTATATCAGTTTGATGATGATCAATTAGTTCCTTCTATTCTGCTATATATAGTTTTTTATATATATGTATATATATATAACTAGATACAGTAGACAGTTCCTTCTGTTATATATAGTACTATATATAGTAGCTATATGTAGTAGACTTTCAAAACAACCATTTCTGTGGTTAGGAGTGTGCTTTCTCATTGATATTGAACTGAACGTACACATGTTTAAAGTTATTCTTGTTGAAGACTTGGCAATTTTCCGTACTGTGTTAGTCACTCCAAAATAGATTTTGACATTTTTAAAAGCATGGAAGTTCAGCAAGGAGGGAAGGACATCTCTAAAAGAGACAGACATCTGGAATAAAGTAAGCTTAGTCTCATTAAGTATTTGTTAAGTATGCAAGTAAGCAGAAAAAAAGGCCACATGGTGGCCACAGATTACAGATGTGAAAAGAGACTCGTGACTTTGACAAGGACCTGCTGGTTTGTTTAACCAAGCAAAAGTGAAGGTTTAAATCATCTGAAGGGATAGAGATCGGTCAGTATCTACCTTGACAAGCTGTTGACTTGTGGTGCTGCACCACCTGTGCCATCCTGTGTGCTCGCAGGCAGGGCAGGGCAAGGTCCAAACAGCTCCCAGTCAGAGCTTTTGTCATGGAGAGGAACACCGTCTCTGCTTTCCCATTCATTAGCCCTTTGCTGAAGTTCAGTTGCAGTATAGTGAACACTCCTTGAACACTGTGAGTTTCGTTGTCATAGAATCATAGAATAGTTTGGGTTAGAAGGGGCGTTCAGAGGTCATCTAGAGCAACCCCCCTGCAATGAGCAGGGACATCTTGAAACAGACATTCATGGATAAGCCATATCCAGACTTTAGGTAACAAAGGTGCACCTTCAGCCAAATATCAGACAGACTAGGCCTTCTTCAGGGCAAGTACATGCTAGAGGAAGACAGATATTCTGAATAAAAATTGAGGAAAGCGCAGCTTAGCTGCAGATGAGGTTTCAGCAGTGCAGGTGCAGCATTTGCAGAGCACCTTGGAGGTGTGTTGACCAGATGCCTGCTGCAAAGGTGCTGCCTCACTGCTGCACCAGGTCTGTGTGGTTAGCCTCCGCTGTCATCATGTGCCTCTTGGAAGCGTATGGAGACAGGGAATGTGAAACACCCATTGGTGCAATGTCAAGCTTGAGCAGTGTTCTCAGTCCTGGTTTTGTGCCTTAGCCTTTGCACAGCCACTGGTCCTTGAAAACTGAGTTCTGTGAGCCCAATTCATGACAAGGATGATGATGATCACAGGTCATCAGAGGAGGTGTGGGTGAGGGAAGGTGAGGCATGGTCCCACTTCCATCATGGATAGGACACATGGGTTACCTGCAGCGCCTGAGGCTCCTGGTCCATGCTACAGCTCTTCAGGGGCTCTGGCTGCTGAGCAGGTCAAAGCTGAAGTGATCCAGCCACTCCCTGTAAACAGCCCATGCCTCTGCAATCTTGGTCCAAAGCAGGCTTGCCCTCAACCCTAGTTTTTGTTCTGGTGGCCAGGGACCACTGTGCAATTTCTTCACAAGTGACCTCAACTGACATACATATGAGCTGTGGCACATACCAATAATCCATAATGGGGAAGTGTGAATGGCCACAGGGCTCTAAGACATGCTCCACAAGGTAACAATGGAGGTGCTGAAGGCACCTGTTTTCTCTAATTACGCACCTTAGCTTGCAGAGTGAGATGCCGCTTTTGATGTCTCCAAACTGTAAATTCTTTTTCCTTAGTCGTTAAGTCATGCATATTTAAAGCTATGTTTCAAGAAATTAGGTCTGAAAATTCCCAGCAGAGATGCACTTTTGCATTCTGGTTTTATCCAGAAATGACCATATTTTTGTCTGCAGCTGACTTGAAAGGTACATCAATTAATAGCACCACTGGTGAATAAATGTAAAACCAGAATATTTTCTCTCATTTCATGACGTCTTACATAAGAATAAGCATAAGCCTCGTGATGAAAAATTTAACTGTATCAAGATTTACAAGTATTTTTCTGTAAATGCAAGGTGTAATAAAGCTGAGTTTTCACCATAAGAATATAACCTTTTACTATTGCCATTCATTATGTGTATTGTCTTCATATGGAGATCAGGTCCCAGATGTCATTATTCTTCCTGAATCTTCCTACAACAGGCATGTAGTTAGTTATTCCCTTATAGGAAAAATCTGAAAGAATAGGTATTTGCTACTGTATTAGCAAGAAATTATTAATTTTGAGCCATACTGCAAGGATGTTTTCAAGCTCTTGTGTTGTGTTGCCACATACATTGCAGTCTTTGGTAGTTCTTTTAGGACTTCTTGGGCCATATCCAATTCTTTATCCTGCAGCAAGCAGAATGACTCTTAATGTTTTCTACCCTGCTGTTCATTAAATTGTCACTGGCCTTTTCTGGTTTGAAGGAGAAAGTTGCAGTAACCTATCTGATTTTTAACCTGTTTTCCCTACAGGATCAGTTACACAGCCCTGCTTGTCATTTCTGCCCTAGTCTGTATGAGAAAATAGCTGAAAGAGCTATTAAACCTTGGTGTATCATTAGTGTGTGGATGGGTGGAGGTGCTGGGAAAATCCTGGGTTGTATATAAAATGTTTACTTCCTGTCAACAGGAAGAGATTGTTTAACTGTACTTTCTTGTAGTTGATATAGGCACTGTTAAGGCTAAATGTGCACGCTGTTTTCTTCAGAGTTGATGATGAGTAGCCATATTAGCTCCATAATAGCTTCATATTCACTTCAGCATCTATCTGAGTGTTGGTGTTTTACTTTCTTTGCATAATTTTCTTTTACCAGCACTACAGCTTGGCCTCTGAGGACATTGATCTGGTGGCAGATCACTCAGGACAACTCTTCATATACTTGTGATAGTGTCCCAGAAAGGAACAGCAATGAACCTTCAGAATATTTTTGAAAAGAAAATAGGAAAATAGTCCACTTATACGTAGCTGTGCAAGAACAGCTTGTTAAGCTTGACATCAGTGTGCCTAATCAAAATCTCCTCCACTGTGTTTCAGGGCAAATCTAGTAGCTGTACCCTAGCAAATGTGCAGTAGATACTCAGCTCTGACACGGTGGTGACGTGAGAGCAGAGGCAGCATTCCCACTGCCATAGTTCACATGTGCTGGTATCCCTGATGACATTTCCTGCAGGGAGAGCATGAGCCAATAGTTTTAATAGGTAGGAACTGCAGTTTTGGATGGAAAGAGCAAGAGCTAGGGTGGATAATCAATCTTGTGACAACAGCTAGGACTAGATGGATGCTGAGCAGCAGGGATCATAACTCAAATAGATTGCTGGGGTGAAGGGATGCAGCAAGACCAGTGGACATCCTGCACATGCAACAGGAAGAGACAGCCCTAAGCCCAAAGAGTTGCAGCCTACCCAGGTGAGATAGGCAACGATCATAGAGAGGAATATGATCTAACAAATTAATCATAGAGAATTTTGGTTTTAAATTCTTTTGGCTGTATTTTCTTAGGAAGAGATTATTTAAATGGGAAGCTGTGGCCAGAAAAGAGAGGAAGAGGAAGGGAGGGCCTGAATTAACGTAGCAGGAAGACAATTGTCATGTCAGGTACTAGCGGATGTATTAAGAAATGGTAAAATCAGGGACTGCAAAGTGCTATAGCAGTTATGTACCAGAGTGGCCATTGAAGGTATTTTCTCCTAACACAGTGACTTTACAGACAGTCTTTCCATTGGCAAATGGTGCAGAAATGGCTATTAGTTGGCTTCCATTTTTTTCTTGAGCAGAATCTTCACTGACTAGAATATAATTATAGTGGATTTAAAAAATAGGGAAGTTTTACCAGAAACATCTTCATTTTTAATGGAAATACTAGCAGCACTGTTGGTGACTGCAGCTTTGGTGGTGGTTTTATGTTTGACTTTTTTCTGTCAATGGGCTTAATTTTTTCCAAAGGGGAGGTAAGGACGCGAAAGAGTTGCTGTTTTCTGAAGATACAGCTCATGGCATCTTCATTTCGCATTAACTCCAGCAGAGGTCGATCCTGTGCAGAAGGTAACCCAAGCTAATTTTGAAGGTGTAGTCAGGATCGCCAGATGCGAGCACAGAGAATTCAGCTATGTTGCTGGCTTACGTACAACTCCTTGTTGCATCATATCTTTTCTTATTGCTTTTCTGCTGTCTGTGAAGAGCTGACATTGAAGCTCAAAGGAGGGTTTATGTTTCATTCAGTCGCCTGCCTGCCTTATGAGAGCCCAGCAGCTGAGGCAGGAGAAGATTCAAAGCCAGCCACTGCCTTCGCTGTAAAGCAAGAACATTTTGAATGTGATCCCTTGTCTATTTTGGGAAAGTTATAAAATTTTCAGAGGTAGGCCAGTTATTTTTAAGCTGCTCAGGACATGGTTTTAATGTAGGAGTCATTCTGGATGTTGTCAAGGTCGACCGCTTTCTTAGTGAGAAAGTTTACCTCCATTGGGGAAATGTCTGGTAGATCTACTTAGCTGTGTGCCTTGGTCCTCTGTCATTTCCTCACTGCCTGTTAAACCTATCACTAGACCTGTCAGCTTCAGCCAGGATGGATCGCCTTAGTTCTTGTCTGCCCTGCACTGGCTTCATTCATTTTATGTACAGACCCTTTCTCCAGCTGTTCAAGGAGAAGATTGCAATAGAGCTGTGCAGAGACAGTGTGCTTCCACCAAAATGCAGTGAGGCTGGCATTTGAAAAAGGAAGTATTGAAACCAAAAAGCTGGAAATACCACCAACATGGATATTTGCTTTGCATCTGACTCTCTGCTGTCACTTCAGATCAATTTTTAAGTTGCACACATTTTACATTCATTTAGCAAGGTTGCAAATACGAAATGGAATAGAAAAGTGACTGCTACAGTGTGATCCTGATTAATGAATCTGCCCTGCTGCATCTTAGTACTGTGGATAAAGAACCAGTCCAGGGAAACACTGAGCTTTTTCCACTGCTTGTGGAAGTAGTAGGGATTGCTGTGTGCTCAGTATCAGTCAGGACTGGGTTCCAAGTTTTATTTTGTCAAGGCTTAAGAATCAAAACAATGGACATCTGTAATGAAGAGGAGGACATGAATTATGTAGACATATAAACTAGCAATTACTGTTGCTCATTTATCTTCACCTCTGTAATTGATAAACTTTAAGTATTCCGTGTGGAAGCCCTGTGTATAAATGAGTTCCTCTGCATATGGGCCTCTTGAATCTCTCTGGATGTGAGATGTAGGAGCTCTCATATCTCCTATCTCAGTTTAAGGCAGCAGCTCCCTTTATCCCATGCTGTCAGTGCACTGTGAGATGTGGGGTATGGAGACAACAGACTCTATTAGGATGTAGTGTGCATTCAGTTTAAAGGAGTACATAGTGATTTCCTGCCTAATTCCACCAGAATTAATGAGAGTGCACTTTCAAAGTTATTCTCTGAATCCTCTTCTCTTGTTTACGTATTTTGTAGCTGTTACCCAGAAGGAGGGGCTGTTCATCATTTAATCCTTGTCATGGCAATATTAAAAGAAGTAATTCTTAGACATTTTTCTGTTGCTTTTTCTTTCAGAACTGACTGTGTTTAGCATTAGTTCTGATTTCAGCAATGCCCAGAACTATCAGAATATCACTCTCCCTGCCTCCTATAAAGCTGCAGCACATACCCTTGTATTAACACAATTGGCCATATCATTGTCTGTGTGTCTCTTAAAAGCATATGGTTTATTGGACAAGTGAAGTTAGACCTAGCATTCAGCTCAGTCGTATTTCTGCCTGCCTGCAGCATGTTAGCTTCTTCACCACATCTGATCAGCTCCGGAACTGGGGGCAATACTGCAGATAAGAATGGAAACATCTGTACTACTGCTGAAGGAAGGCAAAAGAGGTAGGAAGCCTGCCTTTGACCAAAACTAGTGATTGGTAGATGTGATACTATGCTCGAGGAGAGGTAGGAACAAGGCATGGAGAGGTGCTTTGGTGGGCCATGCACAGCCTTGCTGTCCTACTGACAAACCCCAGTTCCTTCAGATGTGAGAGTAAATGGGTGATTGGGGTGAGTTGACCCTGGCTAGGCACCAGTGCTCACCAAAAGCTGCTCTATCACTGCCTTCCTTACCTGGACAGGAGAGAGAAAAGAGAACAAAAGGCTTGGGGGTCAATACAATGTCAGGAAGAGATCACTCAGCAATTACCATCAAGGACAAAACAGGCTAGACTTTTGGAAATTAGTTTAATTTATTATCCATCGAATCAGAGTTTGATACACAGTGATACACAGAATAAATATGAGATACAGAGATGTTAGCTGGGAAGAAGCAGGGGACTAAAACAGTGCTTGGGAGGCCAGTGAGGTTTGGGCATGATGCACATGGTCAGGGCAAGGGGTAGAGCTGATGCAAGGGGCAAGTGGGTTCCAGATATATATTTTTTTATGTCCAAACATGCCAATTCATCCAGATTAAAGCACTGCATGGGAACATGTTGATGGAGCTTTTCTTAGAGAATCACCAGATGGCATACCTGCTTTATTTCCTGCCATCTCATCAGTCCAGGGTTTGTGGGGTGTTTTTGCTGAGCACGAGTTCAGACACAATGAAATGTGAGACCTGCTAACACTGTGGAGTCTTTACAATCCTTGCCCTACTTGGATATCTGCTATGTTGTTTTGGTTTTTTAACCTTTAAAAAGTTTGACCTAAATGAAGGGCAGACCTAATAATGTTTTATTGAATGCTGTATCTTGGGTTTCCTGATTGAGGAAACGTGATATGAGAGGCTTCCAGCTCAGTGAATGTTTGTAAGGAAGACGTGATCTACCTTTGATGAAATCCAGGATGAAATAGCTTTCTAATGATGTTGAAAGCTGGAGAAAAAGCACAGAAAAAGAAATAGAAAATGCAGGTGGGCTGTTGTTTTGAGGTTTTTTTCACTTTTTTGGTCCCAGAAAGAAATAATTATTCAAGATTGATGGTCTCGAAAGGTCAGTGCAGTGACAGTGTGTCAAAGGGTGTCTTTCTTTACTCATCTTCCCTCACTTTGGCACGTCTCAGCCCATTGGCCTGGAGCAGGTATCAGTAATTTCCAAACCTTTGTTCTGCTGCAACTGACAGCAACTTGTCACAGCCAGGGGCAAGCAGATGTCTGTGCTGCCCAGACTGATGGCATGCTGTGCTGGCAGGGGACAGGAGCAGCGTGGGGGTCTCAGCCTGTGTCCCCCATGTCAAGAAGGGTTGTCCTGGTGCTGGAGCAGCATTTCAGCAATGCTGGCTGTCACCAAAAGAAAGCAAGAACTTCTTTGGTGGTGGCTGGGGTGTGGGGATGGGGAGTGTTTCAGGCAGGGCATGAGACTTTCATGACCAGGATGTTTCCTTGCTGGATGGACTCCAAGGCCTGGAGCTGCCCCGTCGGCAGCCACATGCAAGGCAGAAAGGAGAGTGCCATACATCAGGAAGTGAAATGAAGTGGTTTGGCCTGGAAACATCCAGCAAGAGAGCATTCATCACAAGTGTGAGAGACAGGACAGTCTGCAAGCATTAAAACCAGATGATAACAGCCAGAACAACCCAGTTGCGAGCCCGTTCATGGACACGAACCCCATCTGAGTTTCTGCAGTTTGTATGGGACTAGGAACTGGCCCCTAGCATAATAATTATCCATAGCCCTGGATAAACCAGGACTGCCCTGGCTGCTGTCATGCATCTCTCTCTAATGGTGTTATTACAGGTGTGGGCTGTTACTACTTAAACCAAGGTTTGTATGAAGTATGAAGAAAGCTTCAGAACCCTTTTCTGAATCAAAGCATTGGGTATGTTTGTGACAGGCCTTAAAACCTGATTGTTTTTTTCTCCTCTTTAGCTTTCCCTTAACCACACTGGAGGACAGGACAGCACAAAAAGCTGGATAACCTCATCATGTGATAATCACAGCTTCTGTTTTTCCCTCCATTCTGTTTTACATCCGTGAGCACTGAGAGTGTGTTTCACCTGCCAGGCTCTGACAGTGTGCAGTGTAGGTGGCTCTGTCTTGGGCTCCCCCATCATCTGTGGGATCCAAGGCTGTGATCAAGGGGGTGGTCAGAGGTCTTGCCTGCTTTAAGAGGGCAAGATCTCCATGTCAGGGGTCCCAGCAATGATAGGCAGTGAAAGAAGCAGAGACAGACCCTTCATTAGCCTCTGGACAAGGGGATGATGTGGTACATGACAGCTGGTAAATACTGGAAAAGGCTGAGCTGTCTGGGCAGCCCTTCCCTGTGCAGCCTTCCTTTGATCAGCTGCCTTTCCACATATCAGACTCTGAGCTTGAAACCATTAAAATCATAACAACCCACAAAGTCAGAGGTGCTTGAGGGAGGGTGCAAAAGCCAGAGTTGGCTTCAGCTCATTGTGGCTGATGCAGCTGGTGTTCCATAAAATGGACTCGAGGCTCAGAGAGGTGGCTCTGATGCTTCATCCCCTCAGGAGCTGTGGGGAGAAGAGGGTCCCAGCCCTCCAAAGAGCAGCTACTGATGGTTCTCCCACAGCTCTTTACATTTGGACGCCATCTCTCCTGTAGTCACTTCTTAGAGGCAAACCTTGTCTTTTCTTTTTTCCCTTTGCTAATGCTTGTTTTTCTGTACCACTCCAGACGTCTCATATGGGCATCATAGGCTCTGCAGTTGCCAGTTCTTTTCTCCTGTGTCTGCTGAGGATCTTGAGTGGGGCTGTGCCTGCCTTTCAGCACAGGCTGTAGTTGTCATACCATTTCCAAGACAAATCTTCATTTTTGGAGGGGCCACAAGAAGGGCAGGCTTTGCTGTAGAAGTCTGCCAATGGAGTGGGACTGCTGCTCTCTTGCTCCATGGGTGCTGACTGTTGCAGATAAATAAAGCTGCTCTGGAAGGTGAATCTTGGTTCAGGGGGCTTTAAAAGTCAAAAGGCTTGCGGTCACTCTCCTCCGACTGCCAGGATTATTTTGTACATGTCCAGGAGGAGATGTATTAATCATATCCATCAATCTATCTGCCAGTGTTTATCTTGATGATTTCCTTATGGAAAGTAAGGAAATCCTCATGGTCTGAATGGAAACATTACGGTGGAAAAGCAGCAGGGATGACTGGGGAGAGCTGTGGATTGCAGGAGGTGCTCTGGATTTCCTTAGACCTTTCAGATGCAGGATGAACCCACACCACGTAGTTCTTGCACCTGTTGGGCCTGACCCACAGGTCATGCTGGACACAGAATTAGGCTGGAGTGATGGTTTTAGGAATTGCTTGGTTAATCACATAGATCTATACAGAGCTCATTTTCACAGCCTGTTGGGGCAAGAGATAGAGTAGAAGATGTATGTAGTGACGGTGAGTGTCAGGAGCAATATGTATTCCTGCTGCCTTGTTTTTAGGCCAGCACTATCTCAATCTGCTGTCTGCCCTTATCCCTCCTGCTTTTAAAGAAAACAAACCTAAACCTCAAACCAAGCAAGAGGCCAAACAAGATTGTTCCCTTGATTGCATGAGGGAACAGAGGGAGAAGGAGAAAAAGCGTGTCTTGAAAATGAAGAATCGAGGTTTGCCCTTGGGTGGAGGTGGGCATTAGTCATACCACAGCGTGCGCTCTGCTAAATAAAGGTCGTGGAAAGGTTTGCAGAGGAGTCTTCTGGTTTTTCCTCTTCACAACCACAATTCCAGCTGGCGCTGCTGCAACCTGAGGTGCATCTGCAGTGTCTTTGTGGGGAGGTTCCATCCCCTTTGCACAGTGCCAAGCTTGCTGGGGGTTTAGACCTCCCCACTGAACTGAGGGATTTCCATAAATCCATGTAAATCAGAGCTCTATTAAGAAGCAGAAGGGGAATAAACTGCCAAGAGGCTTTGTTCCCCTTTTTCAAAGTCTGTGTGCTCCATAAATTGGATAGGCCCCCCTGAGATGGGAGGAAACTAAACTCTTAAAACACATAGTAAAGGGTTAGTAATTGTTTCAAACAGCCGACTAAAAATGCTTTTTATTACCATGCTTGAGCTCTCTTTCAGATGTGAAGCTGTTTGTTCGCTTTGGCAGCGAAGTCTGCTTTTACACCTCCCTGGGGACAGTGGTAAAACTTTCAGCAGCTCAGGCACAGAAACCAGCCCTTTGTCAAACTGGAGGCGAGAAACCAGAAGTTGTTCTGCGGTTTCCAAGTCCCCCACAGCTCACTTTCAGACTTTGCTGGTTAATCTGCGCCCTCTGAAAAAGCTTTTGTCAGGGAGAAGAGGGACAGAGGTGAAGATAGTGTTGTGTGGGGATGAGACCAGACTCAGCGGAGGCATTTCATGCCTGTGGGTAGGTAAGCTACTGCTGATATTTTTGATGTTTAAGAGCAAGGGGTCAGCACTTTTCAGTCAGTTGCACTGCAAGATGGACAGGAGCTGGATTTATTCCTTTTGCCACCGTGGGCAGGAGAGCAGAAATCTCTACGAATCCTGTCCCAGAGGTGTGACAGAAAGGACGATGCCTGCCATGGGTGGTCAGGGGAAGAAGGGAAGGCTTAGGGATGGAGACAGAGGGATATGATGAGTTTCCCAGGTAGTGCTACGCTCTGGTGTGCTTGGAGTGGGAGCCAGGTGGGGGCATGTCTTCCCCACAGCTCTGGGAGGTGTGGGAGAAGGAAGGGTGAGAAGGAAGGGAAGAAGGAAGGGAAGAAGGAAGGGAAGAAGGAAGGGAAGAAGGAAGGGAAGAAGGAAGGGAAGTGCTTTTGTCTACCTCGTCCCCTCCCTTGTTTCTCTCTTTTTTCCTTCTTTTTTTTTATTTCTTCTTTTCTCTGCATCTCTTTCACCGTATCTTTCTTCAGAGCATCTAGTTTGTATCCTCCCTCCTCCTGGTATTTTTCTTAGGTGTTTCTGATTACTCAGCAGCTCTGCTGCATGCAGTAGGAAGTTTTGGGGGAATTCAGGAAGCGTTTGCAGATCTGGCACTCAGGGCTGGTCCTTCATGTCTCACCTTTGGTCACGCCATGGGAATAAGTTATGTGTGTACAGCCTTGAAGCAGGAGTGTCAGCACCAAGTGATGATCAGCAGATGGTGCAGGAATCACTCCTATTGTGGCCACAGCTCGGTGTCAGTGCACAGTACGTCATGGCTTCCCCCATGTCCCTGCTGCTGTGGGAGCTTGTGTGTCCTATCTGCCTTGTGGCATGGCAGCCTCTACTTGTGCATCATGGTGCTCCGAGGGCCCACTGGTGTTCTCCCACCCTGTGCAGCCTGGAGAAGGCTCACTTGCCAGAGCAATACACTGCAAGGGATGCTGCTATTCTTGAAACTTTGGCATTAAGAAGGATGGGATGTCAAACAGCAGGATTTTATGGTTCAGGCAGTTTTTGTGGCAAAATCCGGGAGGTGTGCGGTGGCAGCAGTTGTCGTTGCCTTTTGGTAAGAGTGATGGAGTTGATGCCTTTTCTCAGTGTGCTGTAGGAGCAGAGATCCTCTTCCTGCAGATGGTGCACTGCATCTTCCTCTGGCAGTCACCAGCTTTGCAGTGATTAGTCCTAGATGTGTCCTCCAGTGGCAGTCTTAATGTATCTTCAGTTGCTGGAAATTAATTTTCTCTGTCCCTCCCTCTGGAGTTAGTAAAAATCTTGAGGCTTCCTTCTGCCAACACAACAGCACTGATAAATCTCTTCAGGATCACTGTGTACTGAATTTGAATGCCTTCCCTGTTAGCTCCTGACGTCTTTCTCCTCTTCCTTGCAGATCACAGGCGTTATACTGCTCGCAGTTGGCGTTTGGGGCAAGCTCACCCTTGGCACATACATCTCTCTCATTGCTGAGAACTCCACCAATGCCCCCTATGTGCTCATTGGAACGGGTACCACCATCATTGTCTTCGGGCTTTTTGGCTGCTTTGCCACTTGTCGTGGCAGCCCATGGATGCTGAAACTGGTAAGTATGCCAAAGTGCCTTAAGCAAGAGGGGAAGAGGTTTTGTTAACGTAGTGGGATTCTCCCCACCCCCTGCCAAGCTTCAGCAGATGTTAACATGGGTTTTTAGGCACATAAGCTGGATTTTATTGATCTTAATGTTCAACATGTGTGTCTTTTGGACAAAGAAGGGAAAAAAATCTTTGCCAAAACCAGTCATTGATTGAGTATGAATGAATTTTGCTACCACAGGGTGTGCAGGCCCATGTGTTGCTGGGAGCAAGGCAAAATGCTGCTGATGAATTACTCTGTGAGTAATTCTACAATAGATCTGATCTTCTGTGAGCCAGATAGATAGGTATATTTACAATCTTAAAAATATCCAAAGCATCATAAATGCAAAATTCATTTAAAGTGTATTTTAAAGGGTTCATTTTAATACTCTAATGTAAAATCTATGGAAAAATAGCTGGTACCTTCTGAAAGCACACCAGCCTTTCTTTTTTTTCCTAATATTCACTAGAATAAAAGCCAGCCTCATAAACAAAGCTCTGTATGATATGTTTGTCCTCGTCTCAAAAGCAGCATGAATGTTAGGTACACTAAGCAGAGGTACAGCAGCTGTCTCTCAGATCAGTTTAACTTCTCTCTAAGTTTCTCTGTTCTGAGTTTTCCAGCCTGCACTAAAATTGAAAATAATTAGAGGTTAAACAAGCCTATATGGTGAACTGTGGTTTCGAGTATATTCAGGAGCAAAAGCTTACATGTGTAATGATTTGAAGGGTGGAAATAGTACTTGTGAAACACTGAGATAGTGGAAAAGGGCTGGATAGTACAATGCAGCTCCTGGTACAGTATTTTGGGCTGATTTTCTAAGGAGATGGATCAATTCTTCTCCAATTTGAACTGGATTTTTAGAAAAGGACATCTTAAATAGAATTCATTTCTTCAACTGATGGCACAGCAGGGAAGAGGTAGGGCTGCAGGTATATACTGGTGGCGAATCAGTGTGTACCTAGCACTGTCGTTGGTACATCTCTGCTGTCTCTTGCTGTCAGGGCACGTGTAGAGGCTTGTCGGAGTTACTGCAGTCCAGATGCGAAAGGGATAAAGGTGAATGGCTATATAAAACCACAGGAAATCAGGCTCTGCTAGATGCTCTCTAAGTGATATAACTTTTTTAGAGGTAGGGCTCTAACAGTGGCACGTGCTGTTTCAAGCACATGATTTTATTTTCATTGAGTACATAAGAAGTACCTAAATATTTAAAATCTTTCTCTCCTGAACAGAATGCAGGCAGTAATTTGACAGCTGCATTCATTTGAGTAAATTATTTTTCTAGTTCTGCTTTCACTGTTATTCTCCATTCCCCAGTGACCTTCCATTAAAAAATATCCCTCTTTCCACTAAATTTTGCTGCAACTGAATTTCATTCAAAATGTTTCCTTTTAGATTGGTGTTTAGCACATGGAGAAAAAAAAGGTAATTTTCCTTCTGGAATATTAAGCCCCAACTTCAAATTTTACCATTCCACCTTGCATTGTTTCCTTTACCTTCTTTATTTCTGCTTAGATGTATTTTTAATAGTTTGTGAGGGTCTATATTGAAAGCACTTGTTTTCAAGGTTTATTTAGCTCTCGATCCAAATGGTGCTCCTGAAGCCAAACATGGGCCTTGGCTCAGCAAAGTATTCAAGGCATCTGTCTAGTATTACTGTGAGAATATTTCTGGAGAAGTCAGTGGTGCAGTTTATTTATTGGAGAAACTTCAGGAATTGGGCAGCAAATCCCAGTCTAGCAATGAGATAGATAAACACGAAGCAAAGCACGTGGAGAAGCCTATTTACTTTAGCGGGGTGCCATGCAAACATGAAGAGTCTGTTTGCATTCCTTACTGCACCACCAAAACCTGAGTGACTTGGATCCATCTTTGGCATGTGAGTGTGTTTTAATTTATCTGAGAATGCTAGGAAATGTGGAAACAGAAATGTCAGAAAAGCCAGCAATTAAACACTATACATCATTTGTGAGTTGTATGAACACATCTTCAGGCAATTACCTATGTATGGCCTCTAAGAGACCTTCGGTTTCTTAACATCTTTCATGGGTGTCTAGAGCAGAAAGGTAAATTTTATGGATAACTAGGCAGTACAACTCTGCTGGAGACAAAAGCCTGTCGTGTTCTGACTTCTCTTGCCTCTTTCCTTTTCAGTATGCCATGTTCTTGTCCCTGGTGTTCCTGGCTGAGCTAGTGGCTGGCATTTCAGGGTTTGTGTTTCGCCATGAGGTAAGTGGAAATGCGCTGAGTTGACACATGGCAGTGTCTCCCTGGGCAGGAGCTGCTGAGTTCCCTAAAGCGTGGAGAATGTGTAGGTCGCTGAGCTCGGCAGCTCCATGCTCATCTCCAGGGATGCAGCTGTTGTGCAACAATAACATGTACAGCTCTTAAAAACTGATGTGATTCCAAATGAAGGGATTTAGCCAAAGCTCTTGGCCTCAGCTGCCTGATAATTTACTCTGGAGCTATCGTTTTCTGTGTGTCCATCATGTGAGATCTTCTTTGCTCCTTTGCATATGCTGAGGGCTGCAAAATAGATTAAATACTTTTCTTAAACAGCTTCTTCAGCCAGACGAGTACTTGTTTATATAAGGCAGAGAGCACTTCTGCGTCAGACCAGGCTCAATGTTTTGTAAATCTTCTTCTTTTGTTGAGGGTGGGGAGAGAGTGGGATGGGATTTTGTTTCTATCCTGAGAATAAGGAGAGATTAGAAATAGAGTGAGGTAGGAAACAGGGACAGGAAGAAGCTTTAAAAAAGCATGACGGTCTAGATTTGTAGTACCACTTGTGCTTTATCCACTGTAATCAGGTCTATCTCTGGCTTTAAGTCCATGGGCCTACATGCCATTAGTGCTGAACCACCAGAACGACCCCAGAGACACTCTTTGCCTCTTGTCTTTGTATTACCTGGTTTTCTGGTCTCTTCTTCTCCCATGAGTTTTCCATTGCTATAGGCTTTTCTGATGTCTGGCCTTGCAAGTGGTGGATAGATTTCAATTTGGTCCTGAAATACCTGTCCATCTGCTAAGGATTGCCATTTCATCTGGCCTAACCTGTAGCAACCTCAGTGTCAGGCTGCCGTTCCCCTTTGGAAGAATCAGTTTCTTGTAAAGGTCATAGCCATGTGGATTGCCCAAATCACCTGACACCCAGCTCCTTATCACCCAGTCAAAATGCCTTTCCCAGTGATGTGCCTGACCTTCTCCAGCTGAGAGACCTCTCATTCCTTACCCAAATGCCTTTGATGCTGGGGACAAGGGCTGCCATCTACTTAGGGGATTTGTGTCTTCTTTTGGTGCCGCTGTTTTTTGTAACCAGGGCATTTGCACAGGCTATGGCTCCTACTAGGCGCCCATGAGCAGAGGGCAGCCCACAGTCTCCTTCAGACTTAGTGCTGGAACAAAGTGTTTGGGGAAAAAACATTAAATGATATCTTTCTTATAGGTTAAGTAATTTTCTGGGTGTTTTTTTAGTTTAAAATAAAAGTACCCCAGCAAACAGCTACATTTAAATAAAAATACTGCATTAAAAAAAAAAAAAGCTCCATTTAAAAAAAAGAAACAAAAGAAACTTGACCTGTAAGAACTATGTCCAAGAGACCCCACTTGAAAAATAATATGAATGACTCCTAAGAGTTACAAAGGAGCTCTGCCAGCTCTGAAAATGCACTTAAAAACAAGTGGGAAGGGCTACTTTGGGTGCCTTGTTAGGTTTGGAAAGGCATTTGCTTCCTGTGAAAACTACTTCAGGTTTCAGTTTTTCAGTGCTCACGTGGACTTTTTTTTCCTTATCCTCATAGATCAAGGATACTTTCCTTAGGACATATACCGAAGCAATCCAGAATTACAACAAGAATGATGAGCGGAGCCATGCAGTGGATAATGTACAGGAAAGTGTAAGTCTAAAATTGGATATTAAAATTAATAGAGCAAAGCATACATTCAGATTTGATCACAGAACATGAAGTGTGGATGGCTCAATTTGCAAGCTGCATACTGCAAGCAAAATCAGAGGCTGGCAAAACTGATCTAAAGAAAGAGTAGTTCAGCTGGTATGCTTGCCTAAGTATTAATGAACAAGCTGTCTAACGAAGGCAGGGCCTGTCCCACTTGCTTGTCGTTGGTTGCTGATCTTGTATTATGTTTAGAGGCCAGTTTTATCCCTAAAGAACACACCTTGTTCTTAATGGAATCTGTCAATAGGACTAACAAATGTAGACTTGCACTGGATGAGACAGGATTCTATAATTTAGCATCCTGTATCATTGATACACTGCAGCAGTTCACAAGTACAATTAGAGGCTTGCAAAGGAGGCCTAGTAAGCTAAGGGGAGAAAGAGAGTGTATTTTCTCCAGAGGAAAAGGGTGTGGAAAAATGTGCTGCTGAGGCTGGAGATGCCAACCACAAGGAACCAAGCCCAACTACAACACAGAATGAATTCCTATTTAAATTCTTACTGGAAACCATACCACATCAAGAAGCTCACAATACATTCTATGAGCCTATTTGCTTTTCATGTGATTATAGCTTACTGAATGGCTGAAGTTGCAAAGTAATTGTATTGATGACTTCTAGATCTTCTTTAGAAATTACATCTATAATGTTGGATCCATCTTTGTGTTTGAAACTGCCTTTAACCTGTCTTCCCTCAACAGATTACTGCACTGCTCTAAACTGAGTATATTCTGCTGTCAAATTATTTGCCTGATGTTAATGTGTATTTTGAACTTCTGATTCCTTGGAGTTGTCTAAACTACACAGTTTTGAATAATTGTTCAGTGTTTCTGTCATAGCAAAATGTTAATTTCATTTATTTTTACAGGAACTGCATTTATAAGCCCTTTTCATGCAGAAAATTCAACACATAGTGCATATCTCTGAGTGACTGTCTTCTCTTCTAGCTTAGTATCTAGAGCAGAATATCCTTCCCAACTTAGTTGTTTTCAGCTGATTATGAAATCACTCTGTGAACATATGGTCTCCTTCTATTCGTGGCTCTGTGAGTTTTCCTAGAAATTATTTTGGTGAGTTAGAGAGTCTTGCTTCACCTTAGCAATTTGTACTAGTTTGTCCCTGCATGCGTTACATGTAACTCTGCGTAGTGCTTTGGATTTTTGAAGACCACTTTTCTTGACTGCATTGTGAGGCTCTGTCTTGAATTTCCAGGGCCATCTTTAATCAAATAAACAAGCAAAGGAAACAAAACCAAAACACAACAGACCTTCAAAGAATAGCTCTGCTCAGAAAATACCTTTTTTCCCAGGAGGTTTTCTGCTCCAATCTTCTGTAAATGACATTCGTGATGCTTTTGTAATAAATGGGTCAGGGGGTGTTATCTTATTTCCAAAACTGGAGGCAACACATCCTTATTTTGATTTTAAGCTCTTTAAATGGACAGTGACAATTCCATCCTAGCTTTAATCCTGGCTTGCTTGTTTGTTTGAATCTGCATCTTATTCCTCCTAGCTGAGCTGCTGTGGCATTCAGAGCTACACCAACTGGAGCACCAGCCCTTACTTCTTCAAATACGGCATCCCTACAAGCTGTTGCATGAACTCCAGTGACTGTAACACTCAGGATCTGCGCAACATGACCGTGGCTGCCACCAAAGTAAACCAGAAGGTACCAGTAACATTGTGCTAGAAGCAGCTGTTATGAAACCATCCAGTACACGAGTGGAGCATATGGCTGCTTACAGTTGCATTTATTTTCCAGTAGCTGATTGATAACTTGTGTTTTGGGCTGGAATTATGATAAGGAGCTTTCAAATTCTTTAAGCTGGCCTTACTCAAATGACCAGGTGAGCAACATTTCTGATGAGGAGGGATTTGTTTCCTCACCACAGCACTGCACACAGAGGCAGCGCTGGCCAGGCACAGGACCAGGAGTGCTTTGTGTGCTCAAATGCCCTTGAGGGTTAGGTTGGTCAGCACTTCTCTGCTCCTTTCTCACTCCTGCTGAATGCTGTGGGGTTTTGCTGAGGACAAAGATGTAGCTGAATGAAGGGAAGGACAGGGTTTACTCTTGTTTGTGTTCAAACAGTAATTTCAGTGCTAGAGAAAAAACATGGATGACTGACAACAGGCATGGTGGTTGGGTGATATATTTACAGTGACTTAAAGTCTTTGAACGTGTGCTGCTGCGTGTGTAGCACAGCCAAACTGACCTCCGTTATGGGGTCACCAGAAGGAGTATATAAGAAAGACAGAATAGGGTTGGGAAAGCAGGGTTGAGAAAACAGGAAGAAGAAGAATAGTTGGAGAATTAAAATGCAGAAAACACAAAGAAAGGGAGGGATAAAGAGAAAACAATGCAGCATGCATCGTAGACACTGCACTGCAGAAATACAACTCAAGTTATTGCTTTAAGTGTTAGTGCATCATCAATTATTTCTTTCTCACTTGAGATTTGGAAAAGGCAACAGTTTGTTGGTAAAGGAATGATACTGTGGGAAAATCACTGTGCTAAGTTGCAGCATAGCTTGGTAAGACTTTAGGATTATCTTGTTTTCTGTTTTTGTTTTCAGACTTCAATTTAAAAAAAATAAATAAAAGTCCTAAATAGGTAACAGGCAAAGTATGGAAATGCCTTTCTGCCTTCTTTTTCTGTCTTTCACCTCAGTCACCTGTGAGTCAGGAGGTTGCAGTGATGGCTGAGCACAGCCTGAAACATCTTCCTTTGAAAACCAGACAAGTGGACAACATTTTCTAGCATGTATTTAAGATGCCAGAGGATTATTTTCTACTAAGTTTTTCTTTTCTGCAATAGTTTAATCAGAGACACTTGTTCCAGGCATGTGGAACATTAGTGGTGTCCACCTGTTAAGAAACTCACAGTCACCAACAAAGTAATCTTGCTGGACTGCATGAGTATGGGGGATGAGCCACTCCATTCAGTTGCTCTTTGTGAACTTGTAGTAACTTTCTGGTTTTATAGAAGTGGGAAGAAGGTGAGAGGCAGGACAGTGTGGATCTCAGGGATGTACAGTACAACCAGCATCCACAGCAGGCAGAGTGCTTCCTGGGCTGCCCATCCTCATCCACTGCTTCTGCCCACCTTCCCAGGAGGAACGCTTTCTAGTGTGACTGGTACTTTACCAGCAGGTCCCAGCTTTTCAGTTTGGGATGGCCATGCACTCTGAGCCTTTCCTGGCTGCATAGCTGAGCAGGTGCCATTTGTGTCCACAAACACACACACACACACAGAAATCCCTGTCCACTTGTGAGTGCCTCTGGGCAAAAGATGCCTGCTGAATTGTGAGAAACAGCTGAGGGTTGAGTGAGCTTGTACTAGTCCATGGCTAGTAGCTCACTTTCAGCCCTGCTTGCTCCTTGCATTCCTGTCAAATGCACAAGTCACTTAACAGAAAAGGACTGATGATTCCTCAGGAAGCAGTTGACTTAATTACTTGATTAATTACTACTTTGGAGAAGTTTGGATGTCCTGTGATATTGTGTCCCATTTTCTGAGATAGATAGCCATTTGTAATCAAAGGTTGTAAAGACTCCTGTTTAGTAGTTGTGAGATCTCAGAGTTGTCCCAAACATTTAAACAAGGTGGGATGTTTTTGAGAATGATGAGAATAAAAAGGAAGCAGGAGGAAATGCTGCATGACCCTTTGCTTTGACTTCAAGTAGGAAGCAAATATCATTGCCTCTGACACAAAGCCCGGTGCTCATCTTGGAAACAGGCACTTTGCGTGCTGGAGAATAAGGAAAAGATATATTGTCTGTGTTGTGGGAGACACTTGTTAACCATTTCTGTGGATGGGTGTATTTGGAATATACATCTTTTTTGGTGAATCTTGCAAAACTGTCAGTAAGACAAATTCTCTATGAGCTAATTAAATTACTAGCTCTTTATGAAGACTTAAGAAGAGGATTAAGCTGATCATCTAATGCCAGGACTAAAAGGCAACATTCTTGTTTTTTTTCTTTGCCAGTTCTGCCACAGACTTGCTTGGTGACCTGGAGTAAATCATTTAGTCTTGTTTCTTCATCGCAGATGAGACTAATACCTAACTTGAAGGGCTGTCATTAGGATTAGCTAATTAATGTTCCTATAGTGCTTTTAATCTTCAGACCCCATTATCAACAAACCTCAAGAATTACTTCTCTCTAAAATCTTAATAAAGGAACAGATGTGTGGAGTCAAGAATTACTGGATACTTGCTAAATTGTCACTTCTGTCCTCTGGATCAGCACCCAGGTGTGTGCACATGGTAGTTCACGTACTTCTGTACTGTATATGCAGCTCTTGGGTGCTTCTTGCACTCTCACTCCGTGCACAGAAAGAATTGAGCAATTAAGCTATATTTTTGCAGTGTAATTCAGGAAAGAGACGATTGTGATTTGGGAAAACAGTCTTCAAATGAGGAGAGTGATCAAAACTCACTTGCATGTTTTTTTAACGAGATATTCTGTCTCCATCCAATTACCATTAGACGCTGCATCTCTTGAAGGCTGTTGAACAGAACAGACCTCAGAATTGCTGGGGAAACATTAAGCTGTGTCAGACAGACTGAAAGTACTGCTTGAGAAACCTAATCTCGTCTCATGACATGAACAAGTATAGTTGCTTGATGTGTTAAATAAGCAGTCTCAAATCTGACATATTGTACACTCCTGTAAGATGCAATAAAGGATAAATACGTACACTTTAAACATTTCAGAAATTAATTACATCTGTGCTGGTCCTCAGCTACTATTAGATTTACCACTTCATTACTCTCAGGATTAAATAAAATGTCTTCTTATATTCTAAAAGATGTTAAAGAAATGGTACAATTTAGTTCAAAAACGGCCTGTCTCTAACAAAGGACATTGTCCTTCTCACTGTTATTTTTCACAAGCATTTAATGCTTTGAGGTCATGTAAAAGAGTTCCTGCAGTGTTTGCAAAAGTAAGGGGTGTATGGATGGAAGGACAACATGGAGACACTTCTCTTACAGAACAGGAGTCTAAACTGGAAAAAGGAACTCCCGGTTACTTCTGTTTATTCCAACATCTGATAAAGTGGATAAAGTTACAGCATTGCATAAAATGCCTTGGGACTGGCCTTAAGATGAGAGTGGTGATGGTCATTTAAGGAAGCATGGCAAAAGGGGGTGAGAGGTGGCTTTGGGCTGAGAGGGCACATGGGTTAGTAATGAAAGAAAAGACAGATGTAATCTTTCTTCTTTTTCTTCAAGTATTGCATCGCTTGTTTAGATTCACTTAGGCACCACAAACGAGGAAAGCTAATTTCAAATGCTTTTTTGAGGGGCAGAGAAGGTGAGGGGAGAAACTTGGCACAGATTATCACACTGAGGGGACTATCTCAAAAAGCCTATCCAAGAAAAGGGCAGAAATGTGTATGAATCTGCTGGCCCCAGAGTGGGCCGTGAATTGTGGCATGAGGAAGCAAGCCAGCTGATGGAGTCAGGGTCTGAGGTAGAGAGAGGAAATTGGGTTTGGGGAGCAGGACAAGGAATATTTTGTCCAAGGGCAAATGAATGAAGAAACTTCCTACAAAGCCCTTGATAACTTTGTTATATGGCTTAGAGTCGTATACTGCTCAATACCTTGCCTGGTGTCCTTTGACATGTGAAGGCAAGCAGAATGCCTCATTGGAAGCCTAAAGCATGCTTGTATTTATATCTGGAGTATTAAGAAATCTGCATCATTTATTCATTTTTGATTCCCTTACCGTATTATAACATTAACCTATGTTGTTACTGATTTGGTTTCAGGTCAAATCTATTTTAATGTTTTTTGAAACAGTGTGAACTGTCTTTCTTTACAAAGACCTATTAAAATGAGTACAACGTCACAATTAGCTTTTTAAAGTACTGAAATACATTTGTTTCTAAAAAGGACTGTTGTTGCCAACCACTTTCAATCATTCACTGAGAATTGCTATTAAATAAAAAGGTGACAGTGTTGGAAATTACAGCAGAAATATTGTCTAGTCCAAGTCCATTTAAAATGAGATATTTGTATGCATGCATTCATGGCAGGGAAGGTCGATACAAAGAATGATTATGTTTGTTTTCTAGGGCTGTTATGACTTGGTGACCAGTTTTATGGAGACGAATATGGGAATCATAGCTGGAGTGGCTTTTGGGATTGCATTCTCACAGGTAGGTGCATACATGCTTCCCTTCCCCCTGTTTTGTCCCCTCTTTTTTTCTTTCCCTGGACTTCAAGGAAGGAAGCATTATGGAAAGGGACTGAACTCAGCATGCTCATTAGTCCTGAGGTCATCTGTTCATTGATTTTCTTTTTTTCAACTTAAATGAAGTTTCTCCTTGGGAATATCAGTTACGGTTGAGCTAATGACTAGCTCAAGGAAAACAACTTGTCCCTCCACTGGGTCAAATAGAGGTTAACCCAATAAAACATTGGCTTAAATGGAGCATAAACAGCTAAGAAGACAAATAGCTTCTCCATTGTATGGACAGGCTTCTACCTTCTAAGTGTTCGTATTTTGTCTTAAAGGAGTCTAGAGTTCAAATAAGAGTGTACCTTCAGGCCTCCCCATCCTCAACCTGGAGGCTGGACAGGGCACTTGGTTTTGATGACTGGTAGTTTTATATTTTTTCCCCTTTTAGCACAGAATACTGAGCTGAGATGTGCCCAAATTAGATTATTAAACCAGTTCCTTGCCTGACCAAAAGAAGTTTGTCACGGGAGGGACAAGAGAAGGCTAAGAAGGTGTTTGCCTCTCCCTGATATTCAAACTGCCTTTTCTTAGACTGGAGCTGGGGAAACCACAGGTCTGGTTGCAATCTTCTGGTCAAGAAGGGGAGGATAAACACCTTTCAGTGAGATCCTCCTTTACTTTAGTCATTTGCGTGTGATGGCAAAGACACGCAAAAAGAGGAGGGAGGGAAACACACCAATGGGCCGATGCAAAAGTGTTTGCAGAATTATTCAGCAAAACACATGGCAACATCTATGATGCCTAAATCACTTCTACCTAAGAGGCAATCTGCCTTCTCTCTGCAGAGAGGACATCATACAACTGCAAATATTATATTCAAAAGCTATCATGCAACTTATATTTGTTTTACTCACACAGTATTAAAAATTTGGGTCCTGAGGCAACACTGAAAATAGCAATGTGTCTGTGGAATGACTTGTGTTTATCCAGTGGTTTGAAAAGATGAGGTGCTAGTAAAAATTACTTGACTTCTTAAACCTCATGGATTTGGTTAACAAGCGGTAGGCTTGCACTGTGCTGTGCTGGAAACAGGCAATTTGCCAGTGCTGTTGCTGGTCGTAGGCAAGTCAAGTAATGGGAGGGCTGTGGTTGCCCTTTTGCCCCTGCTGCCCTATGGCATAAGTCTGTGCTTGGCTGTAAGGTGTTTTAGTTACATCTCTCTGAGTTTAATTTTCTCAGCAGTTACAGTGGCCTCCAGGATTTCTCAGAATAACTGTCCCCAAGCCATATGGAAAATGGGCACCACATCCTCTCAGTCAGTGTATGCACAACTTGAAGGAGCACAAAGTTTTACCTTTGGGCTTGGATGAGCTCACTGCCTTACCTTGGGGGTATCTGAAAACCTGATGCCTTATAGCCTGTATGTTAGATGTGAGAAGCCCATGATTTGACCTGTCAGCCTGTTTCATGTGGGTGTTCATCATACCACCAGACACCCAGAGCATTGGTGTCAGGTCTTCAGGATCCAGAAGTGGTGAAACTACCTATCTGGAGCTGTTGGTGCATAGATCGGAGGAATTTGGGGGTTTTGTTTAATAAGCTGTTCTAGTTTTTGTTGAATTGTCATGGCTGTCTTGATACTCTTCTCCACTGTGGTTAAGACTTGATTACTGCTATAGGACTCTGAGCTGTTATTTCAGTTTGGTTTCTAGACAGCCAGAAGGCTATAAAGCATCTTTTAAAGTGCCTCATGTGAAACTATCCGAAAGAAAAATGGGATGAGTAGAATTTTACAGTTCATATGCTGCTGGGGCAAATGCCTCAGTCAGGACCAATACTACCTGAAAGCCTTTAATCAGTGTATTGTACATGCACTAGGCAAAACATCAGCTTATCTTGCCTGAATGTTGTTTGCAGCTGGGAGGGAGACTGTAGGAAGAGTGCAGCTGGAACTGTTAGTACTTTGGCACGTGTCTGGATGTTTACTGTAGGTCATTGGCTGCTTGTGAGCTCCATGCAGGAAGGTGGGTAGGCAGTATGGGCATAGGGTGGCCCGTGCAATGGGATTCCGTTGCATAAGGCGAGATCAGCATGACAGGCAGCAGGCAGTACGCAGGGGAAGGTGCTGTGCTCCTGTGGCTCCAAGTGCAAACTGAGGCATGTTCTGAAGTGGTGTTGGCAGCTCACAGTCTCTGATGGCAGAATGCACCCTGCTGCCAGCTGGGGATGTCACTCCCCTGCCTAAGCACAGGGCTCTGGCCCTCTGAGTAGACACCCAGCTGCTTGGGGTGTTTGCAAATGTGTGAAAAGGAGAAGAGAGGAGGTGCAGGGGAGAAAAGCGCGGCTCTCCTGGGCTGTGAAGAATAGAAGGTGGCCAGTTATAATTTACTGCCTAATCTGTTTTGCTGGACACAATTAGGGGTGGCATTTACAGATTGATTTCAGGTTAGAGGTAGCTGGCAGTCATGCCAGGCAGCAATCCAGCTGTAGGCAAGGTTTTTGCTGTTCCTACTGAGAATAAGTTTAACCTAAATAAAAGATAAATTAGATCACGTTGCTTTTCTACAGTAAAGCATGCTCAAGGGCCTTTCCTTCATGTGATTTGTTAGGTGTTGACTAGCATGGGGAATGTGTTGATTCCCAGAAACAGGGAAAGTTGATGTACTGGCATTGCACATCTTAAAGGCCTGGCACACACCTCCCAGTCAGAGTCAGAGCTTTAAAAACCTGCTGTGTTGCTCACATTGTCTGCGCTGCTCCTTGGGTTTGAAATAATAACAATAAAATACGATTTGGTTGATTTTGGACTCAGACACTAATGCTGACTTCCAGCTGGAATAATTTCAGTTTAGCAGGTGCTCTTCTGAGCAGCAAAACGATCACTGCCTTGTACCCAACAGAGAATACAATTATGCAAGCAGCATAGATGATGAACAGCTTTGCCTAGATGAAACTGTAGTACAGACATTGGCTTGAGACAGAGTCTGAAGGGGTTTACAGATTGTGGTTGCAGTAAAGACCCTGCATAGGGGAGTCTCAGTATAATGTTAAGGCCAAATTATTACCTCTTGTAGAATGAGACAAAGCAAAGTGCTCTCCATATGTTCATAACAAGTTGTGGAGCTTGCAGGTTTCCTGTCATTCAAAGATACGTTCTCATGTGGCTATAGTCCCTCTTTACAGTGCAACATCCACCTGCCCTCTTTATGGTCAACATTAATGTGAGTAGCTCTTCTTGACTGTGGAAGCAGTTCTGGTGCAGACATCATTCACCATGTCTGCTGCAGCTCCTGAGACTTGGCCCTAGCGCAGGATTACACCTTTGTCTCCCCTTGCGCTAGGGTTAGGAAGCAGAATCCGTATTAAGATCCAATATGTGACCTGAAATCTAGTATAAGATTGGGTTGCTTCTAAATCATGGCATTCAGCCTGTTTTTGAAGATGACTCTGCGCCCTTTTGAGATGCCCAGAACAGTTCTGGTGGATGCTGAAACAAGAGAGGGAGCAAATTTCTGTCAAATGAAGTGTGGCCTGACCAGAAATGTGACATCTTAGAGATGGAAAACAGTTTATCTGTATTTGAGGTACCCTTGCTTGGTCTTGCTCTGGGCTGATGCCAACCCAAAGCAAGAAATTGGCTGGTAGAGAAGATGTATATTTTGATGAACACCATGTTAACAGGGAACACTGATGGTCTTGAGGAAAGGACACGCAATCCCAAGCATGAGCTAGAAGGAGACAGTTTGGAGGAGCAGCCAGCTAGGCATTATCTATGCATGTTCTGTGGGGTCTGCAGGAGCTCCATCACTGCCAAACGATTGTGATCCACCTTCTCAAGCACCACCCCCTTGCAATTCACTTTGCCCACAGCAGAAGGGGATGGGCAGAGCTGGAGCAGCTCTGATAACCCTTTCTTGGAGCCCCGGCTGTGGAAGGCTGATTGGTCTACAGAGACAGCCCTCTCACTGCACCCCAGTCACCAGGGATGAGCTGTAACAACCTGGATATGCTCATGAGTTAATTAATTGACCAATCCAAATAAGAAAAGCAAGGTTGAATTATTTATAGTATATTAACGCTGTTGGCATATGCAGGAAACACTAACAAACTGCGATAGGCAAAATGTTGAAATGACTGAGTGCTTATTGACGACTGGAAGCCAGGGATCTGTTTTCAATAATGTGAGTGACAGCCAAGGGAATAGTGAAAGACTTTTTTTTTATTTATTTCCAGATTGATAGCACTCATCTCTCTGGTGCTGCATCATTTGTAAAGAAAGCAGAACCACTCTGGGGCATTAGAAAGCTTTTTCCCAGCACACTGTTAATAAAGCTAAAGGGGCTGCCAGCTCTCAGGGGTGGCAGGCGACCCAGGTGAAGCCTGCAAGGGAAACGCAGACAAGTAGTGTGCTGATACCCTGACAGCTTATCCATCCACTTCTGACTTGTCCAGGCAGTGACAACGGGATGGAAACGTAGCAAACAGGCATGCTGCCTATCAAATAAATGCGCTCTGATCAAAGTCAAATGGCACATCTGACAAAAGACAAGAGATTTTAATGCTGGTTTTCTGATTAGAGCAGTCCTTGAAACAGGGCATAAATGTGTTGGAGGAGCAGCCAGCCAGGCTCCAGTAATAGCTCCAGAACATGAAATCTTTGCTTACCATGGCTTCTCTTTGCTCTGCATTCATTTAATTTAACTTATATTCTCTCCTACTTCTGTTCTTGTCTGGAACAGTTGATCGGAATGCTGCTGGCATGCTGTCTGTCCCGGTTTATTACTGCTAACCAGTACGAGATGGTGTAACAAGGTGAGCTTTGCCCATTTTCCATGCAGTACGTATGCTATATACACCCTGGTGTGTTAGCATGGTTGTGCTGCTTCTGTTGAAGACAGCGGGCAGGTTTTAGATGCTGAGCATATCCATTGAGAATTAAGTCCTCCCACGGGTTTCTTTGCTTTGGGATTTTCACCCCAATAGTCTATCTGGTGGGGGAAAAAAAGGGGGAAATGTACTGTTGAATGTCTTATCATTTTAGTTTCCTTCTTGAAAAGAGAGGGCACAATACCTGCCGTGAACACTGTTAGCAGCCAAAGCAACCTCCTTCTTTACCTTTACTCCCCACCCTGCTCTCTAGTCTTTCAGAAGTGAGAAGTCCAGAGCCTGTCTGAAGACCAGGAGCTGCAGCATTGGAGAAAGACTGAAACGAATGTTATAGCACACACTGTCTCTCGCACGCACGCACACCCACACCCCACAAGCAAGCACGTGCGCGCGCACACTCGCACCCCACCTCCCGAACTCTGTCCCATGCGTAGTGTAACCATTCTGTGAAGTACCGCGGTGCCACCGAGAGCAGCCGGGTCCCCTCGGCCTCCAGACCCAGACCCCATCCCCGCGGCTCGGCATAGGACCGCACCGTATGTCTGTTCTTGGTCACACAGTAGTTGCATCGTAAGTTAACAAAGGTAATTCATTAACAGCAGTGATCGGGCTGTGCATGTAGTGACTGGAGGGCCTAATGAGCCTTTCACCATGGTTAATAAGTGTTGCACACGTTCATATAAACCGATATATGAAATATATATTCTTTTGGTTTTATCTTAATTTCTTGTTTTGTTTATTGCTTTACTAAGGTTTTCATCCTTTCCCCCTTCCCTACGCCTGCCCCTCTCCCCCAAAAACAAAGGAATCAGTAACATAACATAAAGATACTTGAAAATGATGTTAAAATGTTGTGCTTGAAGGGAACCGTTATTCCTGATGTTCTTCTACATCTTTGATTCTTACTCAGTGTTGTATGCCTAGTGCGTATCCCGGTAGGCTTTGTCTAGTGCATTTTGCCTCTGAACCTGATCCTGTGTAATACTGTTATTAAGCTGTGTTGTTGCTTACTGTGAAGGCAGGAATTTTGCTCCCTTTATTTTTACTAGGTAGTTATGAACTAATTGAACTGTGCTGTACTGCGGCCTTCAGACTTTTTTCCTGTTCTTTCTTTTTCTTCCTTTTTGCATCGAGGTTGCAGCCACCAAACACATCATTGAATCAAATCGAAATAAAAACACACACATGCAAAAAAAAAAAAAAAAAAATCACAAAAAAACCCCAACAGGCATATGAAATATTTCTGGGGGAAAGCAAAAGTTTAAAACCTTTTTAAAAAAATAGGACTTTTTTAATAATGCGTCTGTCTAGCATGCCAACGAGAATGCATTGATATTGTATTTGTGATATACGTATTAATAAATGGAACCATTACAGATTTCTAGCTGCTTCCTTTTTGTTCTTTAGTCGTAACAAAACTCTTCCGAGGGGGGAGTGAACATGAACCACAAATGCACAGCTTGGAGTGACATGTCTCTATGCATATTTTAACAACTAACTTGCTTCTGACAGGAAAACATTACTGCCCTGGGAAAAAGAAAAAAGAGAAAGAGCTGGAATTGTTTCATTGCTCCTAGAAAAACCTTCCACAGCTGGTTTCACCACGTGGCAAATACGTACCCTCTGTGTTGCAGGTTTGTTTCTTGTGACTGATAATGATCTGCAGTGTTTAATTATCCTGTCCTTAGCGCTGAGTGTGATTTTGGCCTTGAGCATTTCTCTCTGACTTGAGTGAGGGAGAGAAGAAGAGGGATTTAGGGCTGAAGGGGTGAGTAATAGAAGTCAGGCACTCACCTCTTTCTCATCTGAATACATGAATGAAGTGTTGAAGATCTCGTGGAAAGGCCCTGAAAATTTAAACCTGGAAGTTTTGGACCAAGCCCTTACATTTGCAACAAAGAAGACCGGAGGAGGGAAGCCCTGTAGCTTTCTGGCTGTGGAGCTGCTGCACAGTGCCTGTGTCCACACAGCCCATACACCTGCCCAAGCCCCAGGCCATTGTACATCCATCTGTCCATCCATCTGTGTCACTCACCCAGTTACTGCAGCCCTCTGCCCCACGGATGCTGCCCTATGTGGTGCCTCCAGCATCGGCTCATCAGGAGCTGCTGGTGGAATTGGTGTGCTTTCACCTGCAACTATAAAGGGCTTGCAGAGACAAAAACCTTCTGGCATATGCCAAGGTGGCATGTCTTAAAATCCCAGGTGGAATGTTGGGCTTTATTTGGCCATCTTTAAACACAGGAAACACCAACACAGGCCCTGCATAAATGCTGGGCAGTTTGCGTGTGCTTTGCTAAGGACAAATCCACTCGGCTCAGGTTGCAGCACTCACATTTGCAGTCCCTTCTGAGGGGACAGTAGCAAACACTCACTCGGTTGCTGGGCTACAGGATTTTGGAGCGATGCCCTCCTCCCACAGGCACAGGAAGTTCACAGGGGATGTTTTTCCACACCAGAAAGAGCTGGTCCACCAGCCGCCCCAGTTTCCCTCCCCTATTCATTCCCAGGCAGATCTCCCCTACCCCACAGAGGGGAGGGAGAGGGGTGAGGCTGCCACCTCCTCCCTCTGGGGCCACCAGTGACCTTCCGGAGAGGAAAAGCTCCAGCTTCTCCTCCGCTTTCATTCTTTCTTTTTTCTTTCTTTCTTTTTTTCTTTTTCCTGAAAGAAAGCGTCGTTTGTGCCAAGATCTCTTTCTTTTGAAGATGCTGATGTTGGGTGACAGGTCAGCAGGCCCCCAAACTGCTCCAGCTCGGCCATCCCCATTCACTAAAGCATGTGCTCAGCTTTAAGGCATAAGTGCTGGATTAAGTCCATTCAGCAAAGCCCTTCAGTGCATGCTCAATTGTTTCTTCAGCCCAGCAGCACTCCGGCTTCTATGGGGTAGGTGTGTTAATTGGGCTCTTGACAGCTTCTGTGGAGAGGATCAGGCTGGTGAAGGGCCTGCCAAGGGCTTCCTCAGTGAAATCCCCCTGGCTTAGGCTGTAGCGAGGAGGGTTATGCTAGCTGGAAGCATGGCATCCCTTGCGTTCAGCACAGCATTCTTCTGCTTCCTCTCTCCTGGAGTGAGAAGTGAGGCAGTGGGAAGGAAACAAAGCCCGAGCTGTCACATGTGGGTTAATGTCAGCCAAGCACAGATACACAGGATTTTCCTTCCGGAGGTGACGCTGCCAAAGGGTACACCAGGGGTGTGTACACCAGGGGTGTGTGCCTCAGGGGCTGCGGTCCATCCTCTGGCGTGAACTGAATCAGTGGGGACCAGGTCCTGCTGGGCTGGGCTGGCTCTGGCTGCTGGATCCCTTCCCAAGCAACTTCCACTCACTGCAATCACCATACCGGAGCTGGGCAAAAGAAGGGTGGGCAGGTTTGTGAGTCAAAGCTGGTGATGGGGTGATTGGAAAAGCCCCAGGAGGTGTGGGAAGAGGGCATGATTGAGGAACAAGGAGAGTGGGATATGGAGCTGGACTGTGGGAGGAGGAAAAATGGGTGCTGAGACCACCTTCTTTTGGTCCCAATATGCTGCCAGCTCAGTTTGGCTGCAAGGTGGACCAGTGACCTTAGCTGGCATGTGCATCCAATCCTGAGCTGCCTCTCAGGGCTTGCTTTAGCTGAGGAGGACAGCCCTAAGCACTGCTGAGAAGATAATGCACTACTGTGAAGGTGATTGCTCACGGTAGCACCAGTGTGGAGCAGGGGGCTGTGATGGAGGGCCTGTCTGGGTGAGCATCACTGGGGAGGAGACTGGCTTAGCAGGACTGCTTCTGGGATTTTGGCCTGTTGCTCCTCAGAGAACCCAGCACAGGGGCTAAAATGATTCTGTCTTCTGTGTCTCTTCCCCCGTACTATAATGGCTCATTACTCTTTAAGATAACTTTAAGTTTAGCAAATCAAATTGCTGCCAGCAAGCTCCCTGCATAAAATACTTGGCATCTGCTGGAGGGGCAGGATTGAGATGTCAGACATCTATCAGGGCTGAGTTAGGGCTGCTTCAGTATGAACCTGTACATGAGATAGAAATCTTCATGATTTGACATATGAGTGACACTTTTCCTTTTTTTGTAAGTGGAAGTGTTCTGGTCCCCAGAAGTGTAAAATCCAGTCAACTTCTTGCAAGCTCCTTCTACCATCTTGGCCTAATTCTGAAGGAAAAATCTGATGCTTTTTCTTTTTGCCTGTCATTGCACCTGCTCCTGTAGCCAGGGAACATGTTACTCAAAGGATGTCTCATTTTTGTCTGCCATGACCAGAGACATTTGGTACACTCGAGCATATTAAAAGCAATCCATGCTGAGGCAGCAGCTCCTCAATCTCTAGAGTCTGTTCTGCTCCATCTTAACCACAGTGTGGCTATTTTTAGTCTCTGCTAAAGCTATCTATAGGTGACACAAACTGCTTATTTTAGCTAGTGGTCCTTCTATGTCATCAGTAACTGGGGGGTATATACACACACACGTGGAAGATCCCTGGTGTGCTATACAACAGTGTAATTCCTAATGTGACAATATACATTCCCAATGCCACTACCAGATCACCAGAATGCTATTTTTTATTCACCATGCACAAATTACACAGTGTCTTGGCCAAGACTTTCAGAAGCAGTAGATACGGGGCACACCTTGGAGGTATTTCCAAAATTCTCTAGTGCCAGGTGATTTGCCTTTTGGGAATCCAGCCCTTTCAAACCTCCAAGGGCACCCAGAAGTGAAGTAGATTTTGAAAGCCCTATCTGTTCCTGAAATGGACATTATTCATCCAAATAAAAAATATTAATCTTTTTTAAATTGCAATTATTTCCAGAGGGGAAGCAAGGACAGCTTTCTGACATGCATGGCTGAAGCCATGGTTTGTGTGCTTTATCTTCTTGAGTAAAGAATCAGAAAACATGATGTGAAAGAAGGCTGATACCCAGAAGAATTACTGGGGTGGGACAGGGGGTGAAAAAACAAGCAAAAAAGGATCATATAAGCTATTCTTTCCAGTTAAAAAGGTTTGAAATAGGATGTATTTCAACCTGATTGCATGTTCTACACAGTGGTGCAGCATCTCCAGCTCCAAGCTGAGCAGGCTCAGTAGCTCAGGCCTGCAGTAGGGGGGTCTGCAGAACAGTCTGGAGAGGACTGCTGCTTGCCAGGACACCTCTTATGTCCTGATGGTAAGAGCAGCCTTTTGTGGAAGCCTTTGGGCATCAGACTTATAGAAACTACCATGGTGCACATGCAATGAAATTCATGGGCAGCATCAATCAGTGGCATTACCTGAAGCTTTGCTGGAGTGGTCTAACACTGGTAGTTTCCTACTCTGGGCTTACTGTGCTTCTGTGGGATTTACTTTGAATGTCGTGTTTGGAAGTTATTGCTTGTTCAAAAGAACTGGTTCGTGCTAATGTTGATTATTTGGTGTCTTCAGCCCTGTAGTTATTTGTAATTAAAACCAAACAAAAAATTGCTCAGAATTTTCTACATCCTGGAGTTCAGTGTGACCTGCATGTGAGATAAATGAGCCCTTCTCCCAAGTATAGGAACTGGTACATTAAGCCTATGGGTTATGTGCTGCTCCATTTACCTTCATACCATCCTGATAGTTACAGGGTCAGTGATTGCCTCCTTCAGTCAAGGTAGAATTCAGCCCTTCAGTGAACCAGCCCCAGCCCTGTCTTCTGCCTCTGCCTCACCAGCACCAACAGTCTGCCAAAATCAATGCTGTGCCTTGGGAGAGTACAGAAAAGAGGTCTCCATCTGCTCTGTGGTGGCAGTGTGAAGGATGAGACTCAGAAAACCCTGGCCAGCACCAGAGCAAGCTGAACTGAGCGTAGATTGGTATACTCCACCGCTCTTTGTAATGGTGGGGTTTCCTTCCAGTGATTGTCTGTATAGCCTAGATGTTCCCTCTTGTTTGAACGATGCATTTTAAGTTCTACAATGTGGAAGGGAAATCAAAAAGCTAACCAAAATCATCTCTATGAGACCCATTCAATAAAAAAGTTATTGGCAATTAGCACAGTTTTTTTTTTATAAAAAAAGTAATTAGCCCTCCTGCCCTGAGAATTAATGAATGCTTTTCATTACACCCCAAGGGGTAGCCAACCCAATAATACTCCAGTTCAGATGAATGCTGGTCTAAAATGACGTTGTTTGACAATGCAGGCAGCAGGATAGTCACAAACAGGAGGCAGTCTTGCTCTGGTGAATGCTGGAGCCAGTTGCTTCAAAATGAAAGGCCATTAATAATTTGCTTGGATTAGTGCAATAGTCTCTATTTCTTACTCATTAAGAAGCAAAGCTCACAAAAAGACCAGTGTCTCCCTTGTCCCTGGGTGCAAAGCTTAGGATGCAGCTGGAGATGCACTAGTGCTGGCTACTGCCTTTCACTGAATGTGTCCAGAGAGCTTGACAGGGTGGAAAGTGACTTGGCTGTTGAATGTCTGGTTGTCTGGATGTGGTGATTTCACTGCCTGAGGGGTGTTTGGCGGCTGAGTGGCAGAGGGTTGTATCCCCCTGTTGTCTCCCCTTCACTCCTGTGACTGGCACCACAGGAAATGAACACCAGGTGACAGCATCCTTTTCCCAATTGCTCCTATTTGATTGTTGGCATTTTTAACAAGATGTACATTGGTACAGGTACAAAAATCACATTGACTTCTAAATGCAGTGGCTGTCCTGCTCTGACAGCCCATCTGGCTGGTTCTTCTCAAGATGGGAAGCATGGGACAGGGTGGTACTCTCTGTCAGAGGAATACCTTCATAGACTAAGCAGATGATAAATTCCCTTCTGTTGAGTTAAAAGTGGGGGAAAAATGAACCCCGTGCTTTATTAAAGGAAGGACAGGGACTGACTCCAATATACAGCTACCAGTCCGGCCGCATTCGCTAATTCGAACCTTACTGATCTGGATTCACTGATAGTGCACCACACTGCATGATCGATCGTGCTCCTGAACTCTCACAGCCACACTGAGAGGTGGGGTCGCATCCAGTGAGAAAATTACGATTGGTTACCGAAACAGTGCAGTTTATTGATGCAACAGGTACAGGTTCTTATGGATTGCCGGTGATAAATACTGTCTGCAAAGCACGTGCGAATAATGGTTACATGAATACAAGCGCTCAATAAAATTAATACAGCCTGGCTCTAAAATACACAGTAAAAGTAGTTCTATAGAGATTCTAAGTTTTCCCGAGGAAGCACTGGATGCAGTGCAAGTCTTACCCACAGGGTCCCTAAGGGGGGGAAGAGAGGTCCAGCCTGTCGACCGGTCCCAGGAGTCTGTTGATGTTATCTCCCTCCAGTCGTCCATGATGGTATCTTCCCCAATATCCCCCTCTCTCTTGGGTTATTTTATATTATTTTTCACCTTCAAGATGGAGCTTGAGTGACTCTAGTCATACAGACCTTTATTATTATTGGTGCAAATCTTTCTCG
>JAOEHX010043149.1:0-23521 GCA_025448015.1 Bolborhynchus lineola
CGGGGGGGCTGCCTGCACCTCCACAGCCAGGAGCTGCCCCCCGCGCTGCCCCCGAGCCCAGGGCTGGCTGAAGGGGGGGTAGACCACGCGCATGGCCATGGCCCCGCGCGGCGCTGCCCCAGCGCCATAGCAAGCCACAAGGCCGGCGGCGAGGAGCAGGAGGCAGAGGCCCAGCACCATCAGGATGCTCCGCCTGCCCTCCAGGAGCAGGGAGCGCCGGGCAGCCTCCTTAGTCCTGGCGCTCACACAAGCCACCTTGGTCTGCAAGTCTACAAAGGCCACGTGGAGGCAAGCCCAGTACTCTGTGTCCTGGTGGAGCCGGGTGATGTTGTACGTGTGGGTGCCCATGGGGATCCGCGCCACGTTGGTCGTGTCCAAGCTGGAGCTAAGCAAGAAGCTGGACCAGGTGAGGTTGCAGGAGATGGTGTTGAGATGCGGCTTCCAGGCAACCAGGATGTGGTAGGCCTGGACGTCCGCCACCACCAGCTGCAGGCTGTCCTCGCTGAGCGGGAAGGAGTGATTGACCACGATGCTGATGCTCTTGATGTCTGCCCCGACGAGGTTGTGGGCCACGCAGGTGTACAGCCCGGCCTCACGGCCCGAGATCCCGCGGATCTCCAGCGTCCCTTCAGGATGCACCCGGTACCGCCCATCCTCCGTGTAAGGGATCAGCTTCACCCCCGAAGGGGTGACCCAGTAGATCTCCGGGTCCGGCTCCGCCAGAGCTCGGCAATGCAAGGAGACGTTGTCACCATCCGCTGCCTCCAGGCGGGAGGGGAAGCTCTTGGTGGAGATGAGGGGCAGACACTGGTTCGTCATCTCCCGGAAGGGCACATCCCGGATGTGCCTCCTCTTGAGGTCCAGGGGCTCTGCGCACAGCGTGGACTGGGGCTCGATGAAGCGGATGTGGTTCTCCGTGCTGTTGACCCAGCGGATGACGCAGTCGCAGCGGATGGGGTTGCTGTGGATGCTGATCTCCTGCAGGTTGGGCAGGGACTCCACCGTCTGCTTATGCAAGGCACTTAGGGCGTTGTTGTTGAGCATGAGGGTTTCCAGCTGGGGAAGGTGGTGGAACGCGTTGGGGTGGATGAAGGACAGCTTGGGGTTGTTGGTCACATCCAGCTTGGTCAGCTCGGGGAGGTTGATCAAGGCAAACTGGTCTATGGACACCAGCTCCTCCATGTTGTTGAGCCCCAGCTCCTTGAGGTGCAGCATGTTCGTGAAGTCGCTTTGCTTGACCCTTTGCAATGGGTTTTTGTTCAGATCCAGGAACTTGAGGCCAGGAACTTGCTGCAGCGCCCGCTTGGGGACGTCCACCAGCTTGTTGTCATAGAAGGAGAGGCTCTCGAGGCTCCGCAGCCCCTCCAGCGCATAGTCTGAGATCTCCCTCAGATTCATCCCGGCCAAAACCAGGCTCCGCAGGTTGGCCAAAGGCCTGAAGTTCATATCCAGGATCACGTCCACCCTGTTCCCTCCGATCATGAGGATCTCCAGGCTGGGCAGCGTCAGGAACCAGCGGCTGTCGACCGCCCGCAGCAGGTTGGAGTTGAGGTGGAGGCGCAGGAGGCTGCCGAGCCCGGCGAAGGCGCGGGGCGCGATGCTGCGGAGCTGGTTGTGGTTCAGGTAAAGCTCCTGCAGGTTTCCCAGCCCCGGGAAGCTGCCGTCGGGCAGCTGGGAAAGGCGGTTCTCCTCCAGGTGCAGGCTGAGCAGCGGGGGCATGCTCCAGAGGCCAAAGTCCCGCATGTCAGAGAAGCTGTTCTGCGAGAGGTCCAGCTCTGAGAGGTTCCGCAGGTAGCCCAGCTCGCTCTGCTCCAGCCTGGCGATGTTGTTGCTTTGCAGGAGCAGGGTCTGGGTCCCCTCGGGCAGCTCCTGGGGCACGGTGGAGATGAAGAGGTCATTGCAGTCCACGGTGGCAGCCTCACGGTACACGGAGCGGGGGGTGTACCAGGGCCTGATCTGGCACACACACTGCGGGGGGCATTTGACCTTCCAGGGTACGATGGGGATGGCGGCGGCGGCCACCACGCAGAGCAGGAGCGAGCTGCTTGGGAAGCGTCTCATGTTTGGCTGGCGGGACCAGCTTCCTCCCGGGCAGGAACGCTCACAGGGCAGCGCCGGAGCGGGGCACGGGATGACAGCAGGGAGGGAACAGCATCCGAGGGAGGGGATACTCCATGCGAGCCCCTGGCAGGATCAGCTCCTGCTGCCGGCAGCCCGGCCTGGCCCCCCCCACCCAGAGCACATCACATCCAGGGCTGGAGCCTTCACTCAGAGCTTCGCCTCCTCTTCCTCTCCAGATGGTTCATTTTTGCACCCAGCTGCATCCTTTGGGATCCTCCTCAAGGTCATTCCTGAAAGAGGCCCCACAACAAATTGTGTTAGAGGAGACCTCATACACGTGGCAAAGCCCCCCTCAACAAAGACCAACGGCTCCATCCAGTCTGTTTTATACCCATGGCATTAACCATGCCCTCACATCCCAGGCGTGCAACCAGCCCACAGGTGCTCTTCCCAAGGCCACCAGCACGTGAGCAAGCACAGACCCTACATGATGGAGCTGCAGCACCCAAGGCAAGCACCCAAACCCCCAGGATAAAGCCCCCCAGATCCTCTTAAAGCACTGGGCCAAGGTGGGAGCAGTTTCCTGGGAGCAGGAAACTGATTGGGCTCATTCAAAGCTCCTGGGGAATGGAGAGGCCCCTTAACCCCCTCCCCGCTGGGTGCAACTCCGGCTTTGCCCTATTTCCTTGCACCCTTTCCAGGGAAAAGGGGTCAGGGCTCCGCTGTGGGGTGTTTGGTGAGGGGCTGGGGTGGGAATGAGCCCCCCAGCACCTCCCATCACCCAGCCACGGGGTCACAGGAGCCAGCCACTGCTCCACCTTTGGCTCCTTGATGCCTTGTGGCTCTCCCGACCCAGGCTGACACAAACCAAACCAAGCCCCAAAGCTTAAAAGACTCTCACAGCAGGAAGGAAAGCATTAACCCCAGCCGGGATGGGGAAGGAACGCTCCTCTCCCAGCAGCTCTTTCATCACCCTCTTGTTCTCCAAAGAAAGGGCAACCAACCATTCAGCACCGCCTCATCCACGCTTTGCGCCAGAATCGATCCCGCGCATCCCCTGCTGCGAGGGCATTGGCTTTTAAAGCATCTCCTGGAGAAACAGCATTAAAGCAGGGGAAGGCTCTATTGATTCCTGCATCCTCCTGATGGACCCGCAGCTTTCTCTTCAAGTGCACGGGCGCTGCTGTGACCGTAAATCCCTCTGACCATGCAATATTGTAGGATTTTTTCTCCTCAAAACAGTAACACAGAGGAAGGTGGGGGTTTGTTTCCTTAGGGCTGTGAGGAAGAGCCCGGCAAAAGCACCTTGCTTCAAACCCTGTTGTACAGGGTACAGGCAGCACAGACCTCAGCGGGATGGAGCTGACCCCCCCATAAAACCTTGTTTTCTCCCCAGACAGACTCAGAGCAAGGCAGAGAAGCGGCGGGACTGAGATTTGAGGCTAATAAATAGAGCGATGAGGTTGGGGCTATGAGGGTGAGCGGTGTCTCCCAGGGGCAGCCTGGAGCGCCTCCCCAAGACAGAGCCGCTGCCCTGCGGGCGGTGGGAGATGCTGACCGGGATAACGGGAGCCTCGGAGAAGCCGGGAGGAGGGAGGGGCAGAGCGGGAGGGCCGCTGCGGTGAGGTGGGACCAGGACACCCTGTCTGGACTCGAGAGCTTCCATGTCCCAGCTCCCCACCAGCCCCCGGCTGCTATTCCAGGCTCTTCCTTGGCGTGGGCTCAGTGACAGTGACAGCAGGAGACGGGTGATGCTTCTGCTCTTCTGCTTCTGCTGTTTTGTACCAAAAATACAGCTCCAGGGGGTGTTGGAACATTCCCTGTGGTGCCCCAGCACATGGGGAAGTGGAAAATACCCCCAGATGCCTTTTCTTCCCCTGATCCCCACCCCAGGGATGTGACTTGGCTCTTCTCTGCTTTCCCAGCATGTACCCAATCCCTTCACCTCCTAAAGGCATTTCTGTGACTTCTACCCTCAAGGACGGATTTCTCCCATCTCCTTTCCACGCAGTTCACTGCAAAGTGGAATTGCAAAGGTGCCTTTGATGAGGGCTTTACCTGGGGAAACGAGGCACAAAGTGCCCAGGCCAGGCTCCGTGTGGCACCAGCCTGAATTTGCCATGATATCCTCTGTGGTGTCACTTGCTGGTGGGGAATCTCTTTCCATCCCATCCAGGTGTGTTCAGGGGTGGAGATGCGGAGACAGCGGAGAAATACGGAAGGAGAAGGAATAAGGGGGAATGAAAGTGCTATGAGGAGGTAAAGAAAGAGGAGCAGAGGTGAAAAGGAGAAGAAAAGAGACAAAGACCACCAGGAGACGGAGATGAGATGGGGAGCACGGGAGAGATGGGGTGTGCAGCTGCAGGAGCAGTCAGCAGAAACCCAAGGAAAGGGTATATAAGGAAAAAAACAACTGGAAAAGCGCCGAGAATGAGAATTGATGGAACCAGGAAGGGAAGAGTCTTTTATCAGCAGGTTTGCTGGAGGAAGCCAGGAGATGTATCACCCGGTGGAAGGAGCCTTGGTCTCCGAGCTCTCACCCCCTGCCTCCCTCCCTCTGTCACCTGTCCAACAGCCTGGCTCTGGAGACAGCTCTGCTGCTCAGCCCGGGCCGCTCCTGCCCTTCCCTCTCCCTTCCTGTGCCAGCAGAGCCGGAAGCTCGGGCGGGAGGCGATGGGCACCGGGCACCCCCAGGGGGACCCCGCTCTGCCCGTGGCTCCTCTGCACCAGCAGCTCCCATGTCCCCACGGGCAGCAGCGACTTCGGCCTCTCCGCAGGGAGCCGGGGCTCCTACTGAGCCCCTGGGGGACGGCTTTGAGCAGTCGGAGCTGTGCCCATCGCTCCCCATGCGCCCGCTGAGCCTTCGTGTCTCTGTCACCATCCCCGCCGGCGGCAGACGGGACGTGGTGGCCGGAGGGAACATCCTCCCCCTTTCGTCTGTTACTCCATGGCACAGATCGGGTCTGCTCCAGCCCGCGAGAGAAGGAGGAAGCGCAGGATCGCAGGATGGGAGGATGAGGATGACCTGGGCATCGTGCTGTTTGCAGCCAGGGACGTGCGCACGCTGCCTGTCCAGCCTTGAGACAACACGAGGCCAAGCTCCACAGCCCCACCATGCCCCCATCTCACCCCTCAGCCTTGGCTGCTCTTAGATCAGGACCTGCTGTGATGGCACATAGCAAGGTTTGTCCCCAGCCTGAGGTCACATCTCCCCCATTTAAACCTTCGTGTAAAAGCTTCACTTTTATAGGTGATAAAAGCAGGAATTAAACGGAGTTCTGTATCAATTACTTGTAAAAGTTAGAAACAGGGTACGCTGCTGTTACCAGAAACTATCCTACACCACCTGCCTGAAGGCAGAAGCTGTATTAAATCTTGGTCCCCATCAATGCCTGTCCCTGGATCCCGGTCACTGCCTCCTTGCCCCAGGGCAGGATCCAGCCCGCCTGATCAGATCTCCAAGTCCAGTTACAGTAGGGCAAAGCCATTCTCATCCCGTTGTGGGATCATTCAATCAGATACATCCTGGAACACCAGAGAGTTCAATGCAACTGAAGACCTTAGTGGAGACTCAGCTGAGCCCGTCTCTACTGTGTCCTGGCTTCAATTTGCTCCTGATGCTGATGGGGAACTGTTCCATGCAAAGGCATGGGCGGGGTGACCTGGGGGCAGGGTTTCTGGGCTCATCCCCACCTCAGATCCATGCTGGAACTGTGTCAAAACCGTTCAGGCTTGCTCTTCCCAAGCGCTCCCAAACCTGGCAGTGCAAGGCAACGGCAAAGCAAGTGCTTGCTGGGTTTGGAAGCCAAACACATCCCCCGCTTCCCGCTGGGGAAGGGGCCCTGGGATGTTTCCCGGTTGCTCCTATCTGTGCAAGCACCTTCAAAGCACTGGAGCAGAAAAGCGTTTCCCTTGCTTGGAGCAAAGAACCTGAAACCGGGAGCTCTGCCCCCACGTCAGGAACCAGCCCAAGATAAAGGAGAGACACCGAATCCCTCCCGTAACGTGGCAACAGCTCCCGGCACCCAGCAGCATCCCTCATCTGTATGCTCCAGCGGAGCCCCGCACCATGGCAACACCCTGCTCCGCACCCCCGGCGTGCTGCGGCCACACACAGCATCAGGCAGCTTCATTCAGCGGCTGCAAGGGGAGAAACTTTGTTTGAGGCCGTTCATCAGACCCGGGCGCATTGCACGGCTCTGCTGCCTGCTTCCAGCGAGGGAGGCTGTGCCCCTCCTGCAGCTTCCCCCCTCGTTAAAGCAAACCAGCGTGGAGATGGGGAACCCCTGCACAGAGAACCAGGGATGCTGCCTGTGGCCTCCTCCTGCAGCTCTGCTGGCAGGGAGAGTGAGAGCATCATTTCTGCTTGTCAAGGAGGCAGCCAGGAGATAAAGAGCTGCCTGGAGCGTGCAAAGCAACCCGCTGCCTGCACCTCGCTACTGAGCCCATCTGCCAGAGCCTCATGCAGGAGCCTCTTATCTGGATGCTGCTCTCCCTCCCTTCGGATGGTTTTTAATGAGGAAGGCTGGGAAATAAGCCTGTTGTTGCTCTTCTGTTGCTTCCAGGCTTTGAAACGGTTGCAGTGGCTCTGCCTGCCTTCAAAATGCTCCCACAGGCTCCTATGGCTTCCCATAGAATAGATGCTGCTGCCATCTTCCAGCACAGCCTCCAGCCTGGAATACGTAGGATTTGGCTTGGCTCAGACAAACTGCCCAGGCAGCTGCTTTTTGTCCCATACTTATCGCCTAGGAATAAGCACAGTCCCATCCTGCTGGGACACTGAGTGTCTCGTGGTCCAGGATGCTCAGGAAGGAGCTGGGGTCCCTGTGGAGCAGCTTCTCCACACCCCAGCTCCCACAGGAGCTGAGGCTTTCTGAAGGCTTCTTCCTTATGGGGCTCATCCCCAGCGCTCTTCCCTGCTCCTCATCTTCTTCCCTGCCCCTTCCCTTCCTCCTTGGCCGCAGAAGCTGATACCACAGGGTCTCCCTGGGGAGCAGTGCTGGGGCTGTGCCGCACGCAGTGGCAGGGACTGTGCTGGGGTGGGAGCCAGCTCCCCCTGTGACCCCCAAACCGTGGCCGGAGAGCCTGCAGGCTCTGCTCCCATCACTGCCTTTGCTCCGCTGCTTTATTTATTCCCTGACAATCCCCCGCCTGCCAAGTGTCCTTCCCGACCGAGCCACTGCTTCCAGAGCTATCTCCAGGATATTCTTCCTGAGTGGGAACAGCTAATTTAGAGCTCTTCAGCTGTAAAAGCCATTGCTGAGCCTCTGAGAGCTTAGTGCAGGGTTTCAAATCAGGTCCCAGCCAGGCAGGTGGGGAGCTCCTTGTGCCAGCCCCAGCACCCACAGAGGGGTCCCAGCACGGCAGGATGCCCCGAGCATCCTGAGCCCATTCAACACCCTCATCTGCTGCACTTCATTCCCACCTTCCAGCTCTGCAGCTACCACCAACTCACAGGCACCACCTCCTCGGGCTTTCTGGCCAGGCTCAGCTCCAAGCGGCCCAGGTCAGAGGCACAGAACACATCTCCCTTGCCCAGAGCAGCGTGCCCAGCAGCAGGATCCGTGCTGGCACCACCATGTCATGACTGAGAGCCATTCCCAGCCCAGTAATGAGCTCTCCCGGTTCCTCCCCACTGGCTGCAGAGCAAAGTGTTCAATAATTCAGGTGAGCCCTTGAAGTGGCTGGAAAACACCTCCAGGTCTTTCCTAATGAGCTCACTGCGGACCTGCCCCAGGTCTGGGCCGCTGCAAGCGCCGGTCCCTCCACCAGCACAGACACTGGGCAAGCACAGGGAATGCCGCACTGGAGGGTCCCCACATTCCTGACCCACACATGCAGCACCATGAGCATCTCCCAGCAGGATGGAGGTGTCCAGAGCCACATCCTGGTTGGTGCAAAACAGCACAGTCACAAAGCAGCAGTCCCAAAGCTGGGCAGATTCGAACGAGGTCAATGCAACAGAGAGCACAACGTGGTGCGATCTCCCCTATGGGCTCTGCTGGTGCTTTCCAAGCCAAACCCCTTCAGTGTGGCACACGCTGGGAACGAGGACATTGCTCTTGGTGGCAGAGCGAACCTCCCAGCGCTGCTGAGCTCCTCCGCACCCTGGGAACAGCTCTCAGAGTTCAGATGAGCCGCTGGAGGCAGAACCCAGGGGTCCCCCGCGCTGGAGGCGCCGGCCCCAGCCCTGCTCCAGCCCAAATCTCTGCCTGCTCTGCCTGGTGGGAGCGCAGGGATGGAGGCGCCCATGGGTGACACCGTGGCTCATCCCACTCAAGGTTTCTGGCTGCAGGAGCGCGTTCATGACCTGAGCCTGTGCCCTGCAACTGCTGCAAGCCAGAAACGGAGCAAGACCAGCAGAGGCTCACGCCGAGAGCCACGGCCTGGGAAGCAGAGCAGATGTGATTCCCAGATGGCCCTGCCAATTCCAGCCGATAACAAGGATATTTCACACATCAGGCACTTCACAGACATGTTAATGAGAGCAAACAAAGGCTCCGTGATGCAGATAGAGGCTGCAGGGAAGCCGCTCTCAGGGTGGGCTTTTCCATCCTGCCCCCGGGGACCACTGCTGCTTCCCAAGAGCAAGAGGAGGCAGGATGCCAGGGAGCTGTGGTCTGCATGGGGCCGAGCACTGCATAAATACAAGGGAAGGTGAAGGGGGAGTCTAAAGCACCACCTCTGCTCCTGTCGTATAGTCCGAGTGTGGAGGGAAGGCAATGTCGTTGCCCAGGAAGCTCGCTGCTGGCTGTCAGGAGGCAGCACAAGTGCATGAGTGAGGAATGAAGTTCAGTGGCAGCTCTCACCAGGCCAATGTTTCTGTAGAGGACCATGATTCGGGATCTTGCAGTTGCTTCAACTCCAGTGACATGAGGAGCTTTAAGTAATGGAAATACCACACTAAACCCTGGTTTCCCACACGGAACATGCAGAGACGGAAGGGTTAATTCCCACCTCCCTCCCCCTTAACTAAAGGAGAGATTTCATGCCATGCTGGATAAATAAACTAATGTGATATTATAAAGGACTGCAGCTCAGTATATTAGATACCACAGCACTGTTGCAGGGCATCTGTCAGCACCGATCACAGTGACTGATGACTTAGCAAGAACGGACCTGACATTTCCAAATGAGCTGTTTTGAGAGAGTTGTCATTCAAAAGAGAGCTAAACTGAAACAATAACATGAACCCCAGACAGGAACAGGAAGAGGACTGGGAACATTTGCTGCCCTGTCCCACCTACTTAAGGGTTCGCAGCTTGGCAGCAGGACAGCTTGGCACAGTGATGGCTGAGTCCATAGGATCGGAGGGAAAGCAGCCATGTCCTCTCTCTAGAAGCAAAGCTTTGCTAAGGCACAGCCCAGATTCCCCTTCCAGACCCAACCCAGAGCCTGGAGATGCAGCACTGCCCATGGCAGCGGTGGGCAGCAGCACACATGCAGCCGCTGGGTGCATCCCTGGGCAGGTGCTGCTGCAGTCAGGGTACCTGGGAGCTGCATGGGCAGGTGGGGGGGACAGGACACAGACAAGCTGCCGTCGCCTTGTCTCGGAAGGAACTGACAGAACACTGCTTTCCAAACAGGCATAGAAGCTGCTCTCTGCATGACTGAGCTCCAAGCGGATCTTTATCCCTTTCTGGTACAGGCGGGGGGAGAGCGGCTGTTTTCAGAGCAACTTTCAGATGTGTCATTACAGGTACACAGAATGGCTGTAAACCACCAGATAAGCCCGACAGAGGCTGCAGGCACGGTTGTGCCTGTGCACTGGGGGAGAACGGAAAGTCAAGAGCCATTTGCAAGCAGAAACCCACAGCAGCACCACACTGAGTGTTCCTCTGCACAGCACAGAGCAAAATAAAGGACTTTACCTTTCCTGTGCCTCCTCTGCAGCCACCTCCAGGGTGTTTGCACCAAGCACGGGAGGGACAGGAGGGAAGAGCTCAAACAGATGCTGCTGAGGGCACAAATGTGGGGCCGGGCTCCTCTGAGGTCCCAGATTCACAGACCCAGGGCTCCCCAGAACAAACCCACTGCAAGGAAGAGCTCTGACAACAGCAGAGGGAAGCCACAGCTCACCCAGAGCTGCTGAACACTCCCTCTGCCTGCAAAACACCTGCAACAATTAACCTGGGGCTTAATAAGCACAGCTCCCCATCCCCAGCCAAGCACCATCACCCAGCACCACACAGGACCTGGCCAATTAAATGGGCTCTAACGAGGCCCCATCATTACATGGCCAGGCCCAGCACTGAGTGACAGCTCCAGGAGCTGCCAGTCCCCATCCAGTGACAGCAGGACCAGTGCTGGTGACCCCAAGCTGCCTGCACTGGATGGGCACCGCTGCTTGGGGCAGCTTAGAGGGGATGCAGGGCTGCATCCCCAGAGCATGAGGAAGGGAAGAAGACCCCCCCCCCATCCATCTCTGGGGACATCACCACAGGAGGGATGTGCCGTGCTCCTGCTCTCAGCTCCCTGCCTGCTGCTTTCGATGGCGTGAGGCAGCAGAACAGCCATGTCCCAGTGTGGGACTCGAGGCCACTCAACCTCATGGGGTTTGGAGAAGTTCTGGAACCAGGTTTCTGTCCATCCAAGGGCCACAGAAGGTCCATTCCCCTTTAAAACAAAGCTATCAGAGCTCCTGCTCCAGTCCGGCTGACCACCGCCTGCCAGCGCCTCATTCCCTCTGCAGTTTTAATTGCTGCTGTTACAGAGCTGCAGTGCTCCACTCCAGAGGAGGCTCAGGCTCTCCATCAGGTTGAAGGAGCCCTCTCCTCAGTGCCTGTGTCAGAATTACCCTGCCCTTGGTGCCAGGAAGGGGGAAGCTCCTGCTCCCTGCCTGTCGCTTTGCCCTGAGCTCAGTGATGCACAGAGGCTGCAGAGCAGGAGGGGGCCGGGGCCAGGCTCCTCGGTGACGGAGGATACGATGTGTGAACAGATCCAGCGCCTGGGGCTGCTGTATCCCAGTGACAGCTCCTGCGTCTGCTTCCTGCCGAGGAAGAGAGGAAGAGAGGAAGAGAGGAAGGGAGGAAGGGAGGAAGGGAGGAAGGGAGGCTGCGGGGCTCGGGAGTCCCGGGGTGGTTACACAAAGTTCACCGAACTTGGACGGTTTTGCTCCCCCGGCAGCTTCCGATCTGAGCTCCACCAGAGCCTCGCTTCGTATTCCAGACCCAGCAACCACTTTCTTCAATCTCAATGAAGTATTAAAGTGAAAGGCAATTCGGTGAGGCCGTGAATTCATTAGAGGCCACAGCGAGATGTAAGAGGTGCTGCGGATGACGATGTGGTGGGGAGCTGGGGCGGGGGGAGCAGGGAGCAGGCAGACACCTACAAGCAGCGGCGAGGTAAAGCCAGGAAGGGGGAACAAAACCACGTTTTTAGATGAAGATTAACTGACAGCCCCTGCTTCAAAGGGCAAACGCGAGAGGCTAACGGACTGTGACAAACCAGAATGCATGGACACAGGCAGCCAATTCCCTTAAATACAACTTTTATTGGCCGTGAGATCTGAAACCAAGCAGCCCTCAATAGGGATTAATGGCTTTCCTTGGCCTCCCTCAGCACTCTCCAGCCCAGAGAGGACCTTGCTGCAGGCAGGGACGGGGGAGGAAGAGGGAGACAGAATCACTTAGCCTTCATTAGGGCAAATTAAAATCAGAAGTGAGATGACAATTACAATTTGTGACCAGTTAATTGCTCTCCTCAGAACCTGATCGTGCTCACAGTGGGGAAATTCATTACTCCAAGTCCCAGGTGAGTTTTGGCTTTGGACCCTGCTGAGAAACTGGAGTTCCAGTCAGGAATGCAGGCTGCACCGCTGGGCATCAGCAGCCCAGGGGCTGCCAGACCCCCTCATTGGGCTCACCCTGTGTTACTCTCTGCTCTATGGCACAGCAGTGCTGGACCTGCTGCCTCCACAGCACCCATGGTCCTCACCCTGCACGGTGGCACCGGGGCCTTGCCTACACCCCCCAGCCGGGGGGAGCTCCCTTCACACCGGGGTGGGTGAGTGCTGCAGCCGCCGCGGCTCCGGCATCCATCCAGCACCGAGCGCTCTGCGTCAAGCCCAGCTCCCATCAATCACCCTCCCCCTTCAGAGCATCCTTCTTGGTTCTCATCCCCAGGGTGCTCGGGAAAGGGTGTTGTGAGCGCTCGGGTGTATTTATAGCTGCTAATAGGGCTGCCAGAGAGGGGGAAGGTGCCAGGTTTCAGCGGAAACTGAGACCTCCCGCTCCTGCCTTCGCTCCAGCTTCCCACCCGCTGGGTTCCTGGCAGGCTCCTGTGTGCCACGATGCTCACTGTGTGGGCCCCAGCTCTGCGGGGGGCTGCAGAGCCCAGGCTCGCACCAGCCCCGTGTCCTGGGGTGCCGGCTGGAGCGTGGCTCTCCTGCATCTGCTGTGATGCGCCCTCAGCGATCCCCTCTCCATCACTGCCCAGCAGAGGGACCTTTCCCTTCCCCATCTCTCCATGTTGCTGCTTAGCTGTGAGGTTCATGAGCTTCCCTGTGATAGCAGGGGACATCTCAGCCCAGTTCCCCACCACGCTACCACCATCGCAGCCCTGCTGCTGCCCCTGCGCCCCGCCTGGCCCCTCTGCGTCCCACGCAACCGGGGATGCAGCTCTACAGCATCTCCCACCGGCTGCAGCTCCCGTCCCTGCAGATGGGTCCCCAGGAGCCGGAGGGTTCTTGTCCCCGGGCTGATCTGAGCCACAGGCAGCTCCCGCTGGCACAGAGCACGGGGCGAGGCGGCTGCCAGGGGCAGGGATGTGGTAGCTCCTGTGGCTGTACACGCCTGTTGAGCTGCGACATGACAGCAATAGCAGCTCATAATCCCCGCAGTTGTGTGTTTGTGCCTTGCAGCACTGTGTGTGCTGGAGACACAGGTGCACGCCAGGAAATGATGATCTATATTGCCATGACAAACCATTTCCCTCTGTTGTACGTTGCAGAGACAGGGAAAGACCCCGCAGATTGTTGCAGTGGGAAGGAACACCACTGCAGCAGGGAAACGGCTCCTTGTTAACCATTTGGGGCAGGGGTTGCAAAGGAATCATCTCCCATGTGCTCATCTACAGGATGCAGACAGCTCTGGACACTGAGTCCTCTTGAGAAGCAAGTCCTGCAGAGGAGCTGCGGGTGAAGAGGGATGCTGAGATCTCTTCCAGTCAATTCTTCATCTCTCCAATCAGACAAACAAGGAGCATGCCTAGAGCTGCAGCAGGCTCTTGGAGCCTTCCTCTCTCAAGATGTTAAAGCCCAGAGGAACTGTCCATCTCTGTGGTGCTCCTGTCTGCTTGGACACCCTGGGGTCCCCATCCTGTCCAGCACAAAGGCTTGGGCCCCATTCCAGCCTGTGGGCATCTTGGGCCCTAAATCAGGAAGACGATGGTCAGATGCTGTCTGTGCTGCATCATCCCGGATGACATTCCCTGACAGAACCACTTCCAAACAGGGAGGATGGATACCCCTCGGCACAGCTTAGGGGTGGCCATTAAGGCTGGCTCTTTTGCAGAGCAGCCCCCAAAACCTCCCTCCTTCATTTACCCACACCAAGGCCAAGGGCAGCATCCTCTGAGTGGGTATGCTCTGGGCAATGTCAAAGGACCCACGTGGTGCTGCACAGACCAGCCATAAAGCCAACCAGGGCTACAGGCAGAGGGGACAGAGACCAGCGAGGGCACATCCATGTCTTTCTGTTGGGCAAACTCTCTGGAATAAGGCACCGACTCCCGGTGTGACAGTGGGAGCGCTGGGGAAGGTGGCTCACAGCAGCCCAGGGTGCTGGGTCCGGAGCACAGGGATGGCAGGAGCTGCTCCCGAATGTCCCCCTGGGATATGGTAGGAAGAAACACTTTGCCATCCCAGTGTCCCTTCAGAGGGATAAATCACAGCTCTTTACACTTCCTTTGGCAGGGGAGGGGGTGTGGGGAGGAACAGGTTATTAAACAGGGCTTTAGAAAGGGAATGAATTCCTGGGTGTAATTAAACTCTAATCCACAGTGAGATCTCTCCTGTTATTTCTCTAGAGGTGCCTGTTGTTGGAAACAGTATTTCTCCAGCTCAGCAATCCTGCTGCAGGCAGGGAACGCTGCACAGACAGTGCTGGGGAACCAGCGCCTGGCACCGGGGGCTCAGCTCCACCTTTCCTATCCATTCATAGCTTAAACTGCTCTTCCAGGGGCAAAGGGAGCCTGGGACATCCTGCAGGGACACTCACTGGTGGCTGCGCTGGGCACGGGCACAGGCAGGGTTTGGTGCCACCAAAGCGATGGGCAGGTGACTGCAGCAGCAGTGAATGGGTGCTGAACGTGGTCACATCACACATACAACAGGGCGAGAGCACAGCCCTGCTCCCTTTGGTCTCCAGCATAAGAAAGGTCAGGATGGGTGCGGCAGCTTCTGAGGGCTGTGAAATCGGGGTAGTTCCTGATGGCAGGGAGTCTCACCCTGTTCTCCTGCTGACACATTCCGGCCTCCTTAGGCCAGGTCTGTGACAACAGGCTGGAGTTGTAAAGCACCTCCTGAGGTCTTCAGGACCCCATGGAGTGGCACAACAGAGCATCCCGATGGTGTCTGTGGATGGGGGATGCTCCGGAGAGGCCGAGCCTGCCCTACAAAAGCCGGGACCCCATCCTGCTTCCCACCACAGACCACGTCCCGAGGAGCTGTGCTCTGTTGCCAGGATGACCCCAGAGCTGCCTTAAGATTCCACCAAACCCCTCTGGGCTCACAGATGCCCAGGGACAGCCCAGGGACTGCTCCATTCTCCCTTCCCTGTACTGCATCCAGCAGCCAAGCTCAGTGCCTGCAGGAGAGGGTGAAGAGGAGGGAAGCTCCACCAAAGTAAGGATGAGAGCAGAGCCAGGCTGGTGACAACCCATCAGACAAGGGGGACAGGCCCCAGCCCCCGTGCTGCAGCAGCTTGTCACTGACCCTGAGAGCTCCCAGGACTTCCCATGCTTTGATATGAGATTCCTGCTCAGGGTTAAACAATTCAGCAGGAATTGCAAACCCAATGTTTCAGCAGCTTATTAGGACACGACAGCCAGAAGGAGGACATGGGCGACATTAAAGTGGTGGGCAGGAAGCTGGTCCTGGCCATGCCAATAACTGTCCCCTGGGTCTCTGTTTACCCTCCATGCTTTTTCTCCTGTGCAACACAAAGAGGAAAGCCCAGGGCTAAAGCCCAGGGCCAACAACCAGGACCTGGCCCTCGGGTGAAGGCCAAAAGACTCTGAATGGCTGGAAAAGCCTCCAAACATTCACAGAGCTGATCCTGGCCATGCCCAGGTCCAAGCCCTGCTTTGAGCCAGAGGGTAAAAGCCAGCCCAGGGCATGGCTCCAGCTCTGCAGACTGCTCAGTGGTGCTGCTCAGAACCCAATCCACCCGGATACACTGGGGTGAGGTGTTACGTTTGGTATTGAACATGGGTTTAGAGAAGGATGCTTTGAATTCCCCCCTGTGCTGGGGTTCACCCAGGAAGAGCTCAGATGTTCACCGGGGGACATGTTCCCTGGGAAGCACCAGGGATGCTGTTCCTGAAGCTGGAGGCATCACAGTGGCACCCCCCAGCCCAGCCCAGGCTCTGGCCCCACTTGGCACGTGCCTGCTCTTAGGGGCTGAGGGGAGAGGAGTCAACCTCCAGCAGTCACAAAAGCCGCTGGAGATTGGTGCAAATGGCAATAAGTCATTAGGAATCATAAGAAAAATGTACGGTTGCCATAGCAACTGCTAGCACAGCTTTGGGGATGCTGCACCCCCTCCTCAGGCATGGAGCCACTCAATGGGAATGGAGGAGAAGCCCTGGGTGTGCCCAGAGAACCCCGACTGGGAAGGGCTTGGGAAGTTGGGATGACTCCATGGCACTGCCTGTATGGGACCCGGGGGTGCTGAGCCACTCCGTGGGGAGCAGCGGGGCTTTGGCACCAGCAGAGAGCAAAGAGGTGGTTTACAATGGGATGGGGATGGTTTATTCCTCCCAAACCATGATGGTCCTTCCAGCACCATGAGCCAATGGGGCTGCACATCCCTCATCGCACCCACCCATGGGAAGGACCCAGCACCCAGCCCTCAAATCTCCAAGTTTCCTGCACCAGGGTCCCACTGCCCATAGGTGAACTCAGGGCTGCCAAAGGTCCCTCTCCAGAATGAAATATGGAATGGTTTGGGTTGGAAGGGACCTTAAAGCTCATCCAGTTCCAACCCCCGCCACAGGCACCTTCCACTAGAGCAGCTTGCTCCAAGGGATGGAATTACCCTTCATGGGGGAGGAATTGGGCTTATTCCTGGCAAACCCCACTTGGATTTATTTGAATTGAAATCACCTCAGTGGCTGCTGGGAGCCCGGGGGCAGAGGAAGGGAGAAGGGAATTACTGCTGGAGAGGGAATTATCCTGCAGGACCAAGACTGTGATGAGCTGGGGCGACCCAGCCCCTGGCATTGCTGCTCTGGAGCCAGAGGCTTTAAGCCAGGAAGTGACCCTCAAGTCTCTTTGCTCCCCTTTCCCATGCTAATTCCAAGCCCTCAGTTCCCAGGGCTGCCATGCAACAGGAAAACGTGGTCCCTGTCCTTGCCGGCTGCCACAGGATGAAAGAAGCTCTGAGCAAGGGCAGAGCAGAAGATGCTGCTCTCCATCAGCCGGGAATCACAGCCCTCAATGGTCCCATGCGTGTCCCCCCTCCCGCAGCTGCACGTGACTGGCGGAAATGTCACCCACTTGTCTTGAATTCACACACAGCATCTCCCCCCGGGAGCTTTCTTCCCGCTTATTCCCAGAATTAGCTCTCTTCCGATGGGGATGAGTGGCTCATTGCTTCTTAGTCATCCCTGGCTGCCGCGGAGAGCAGCGAGCAGCACCGTGGGGCAATCCTGCAGCAGCACCGGGCTTGGGAGAGGCAATTCCTGGCTGCCTGCAGCCCCGAGGGCACGAGGGGGATGAGGGGCTGCCCGTGCCCCAGCGCAGTGGGGTGCGGGGGGCCTTCAGCAGCGAGTAGGGTGTGCCCTGTGATGCATCCAGCTTCGGGAACAGCGTCCCTGGGGCTTCCATTTGCTAAATCATGGCTTGGTTTTTCCCTGGAAGGCTGATAGAAGGCCAGGAAGGACCATGGGGTCTGGGAAGGAATGGCTTTTAGGGGACAGAAACCAGTGAAACGGAGAACAACAGCCTTGTGAGGAGCAAGAGGGGTTGTGTGAACCCCCGATTGGTGGGGTCTGAGATGGCGCTTCCCTGTTGTGTTTCCAGCCATGCTGGTGGGACACTGAGCTGCTCCTCAGGGAAACTCAGCACAGGGAGGGCTCAGCCCAATCAACCCTGGCTGCAAACTCACCCCTTCCTGATTTAGAAACCACGCAGCTCCGCAGTTATTCACAGGTGATGCCCAAGGAGAGCACCCGCACCAAGGACACCAGGAAAAATCAGATGGCATCAAGCATTTGCATCAGCCCACACCACGCACTGGGAGAGGCTGCTCCATGAGGCCAGAGCCCATCACCCCTTCCCTGCACACCCACCATTGCCCAGAACAAAGGCCTTTGGCCTCATGCTGCTTTCCATGCCCCATCCCTGGTCCTCACCCTTAGAAACAAGAACTAAAGCAAAGCACAGCGTGGGGCTGCTGAGCCGGGGAGGCCAACAGCAGCCAGGGAAGGGGGGACAAGGAGGTCTGCGGCTTCCCAAGAGGGTTCAACCAGCACAGAGGGAGTCAACAGCATTCAAGAGCCATGAAGCTGGAGCATCACTGAAACCCTTCTGCCTTATCCAGCAGCAGCTTCACAGGAAGGGAAGAACAACGGCGCTTCCAGTGAGGAGCAGGACCCGGACACAGTGCTCCAACCCAGCAGCATCCCCATGGAGCCCACCCTGGATGTGATCCGTGGTGCAGGGATGAGCCCTGCCGCAGGCTGGGAGGCAGAGAAGCCATGGGCTGCAGCGTGGTGCGGGAGAGCTGGGGCTGCGCAGAGCCCTGCTCCAGCGCAGTGCTGGGACAACGTGCCCGGCCCCAGCACTGTGGCAGCACGTGGGAGGTTGGGAAAGTGACTCAGAAATAGGACTCGGCAGGATTTTCCATGGGAATAAAAACCTCCACTGGGAAATGCAGCTTCTGATCCACCGCCGGGATTTGCGAAGCGGGATCAAACGCTGCAGATCCTCTTTGGAACAGCGAGTCCAAAGTCCAGATCAGCTTTTCCAGTCAAGGGAGAGGATTGGATTATGCACTGCCAAACAGTGGTTTGAACAACCAAACCATTTGATTAAATGTAATAATCTGACCGTAACAACCAATCAACACCCAGTGGAAATGCTGGGTCCAGCACACACCAAATGGGTTCATTTTTAAGTGGCACACCTAGGGAAAACCCCCCAATTTTTCCTTTTGAGGTGGTTTTTCTCCTTTAGGTTTTCCCCTCTGCATTGCCAGGCTGTTGATCTGTAGCCACAAGGTCCTGCTGGACCACAGGCCAGAGCAGAGATGAGCTTCCCTGGGCTCTGAGGCAAAGATGCTTTCTTCCTTTCTCTCCCTAAAGGAGGGAACTGGAGTTGGTTCATCTCTGCCTTTGGGAAAAGCTGGTTCAAATGTGAACCCCTTGTGGCTGGTTACAGACTCCTCCCTGATGAAGGCTTTTACAGTCCAGGCAAGCAGGAAGTGTCACAGGACACACCGGCAAAACCAGAACCCAAACCCAGGCTGAGCTTTGGCCAGCAGGAAGGACAAAGCTCCAACCTCACACACGAGTTTAATCTTGGAGTGATTTGTTTTATGGCTGGTTATAAATGCCACAAAATATGGTTTTCTAATAGCACCTGGGATAGGCTCTTAAAGCTGATGGGAGCCTGGATGGGGTCAGGAGCTGTTGGAGCAGTTCTTTGCTGCTGGAGGGGGGAGCTGGCATTAAGTCCGAGTAGAGCCAGTGAATAATTTATCACAAGTAATTTATCGACCAAGTTTGTCCCTGTTCCCTGTCTGGGTGAAAAGCACCCCCCGTGCACAGAGCCAGCACCAGACTTAGGCACCACTTAAGTCCCAATTAAAGCCCTTTGTGAATTGTCTGGGAACGGATCCCAATTTTCCCGGTTTTTATTTGTTATTCAGCGTTACGCGCCAAGCGGAGCCGACACATAATTCAAGCTCGGCAGCGTGTTTGCAAACAGTTCCTGGGGAGCACCCACCGCAGGGGCTCCACACTTCCAGGGGACAGGGGTCTCACTTGTGCTCCCATCCCTCCCTGGTGGGGATGGTGCCGGCTGTGGGACCTCACTTCCCACATCCAAGAGCCCCAAGTGCTCACCGCCCGAATGGATAATGGCAGGGGGAAGGCAGTGGGTGCTGGGGCTCTCCCTTCTGCTCCAAGGTGCAAGCAGAGCTGTTTTCTCAGCCATTTATCGCCTTCCTAAAACCCACTCACTGGAACAGCCTCTTACAAAATCCACTATAAATATATTTATCACAAAATACTCTCTGCCATCAACAGCCACTAAACCTGCACACATCCCTCACCACCTATGAGCTGGCTGATGTCCTGGAACAGAGTCGGACATTTCACAGAGGGATGCTGGAAGGGACACGGGTGGGGATGGATGGAGGGGGCCATAGGCAGAAGGGCAAAGGGGGGATGTCCTGGATTCATAACCCAAGAACATCAGCAACCAAAGCCTGAGCTCAAAGGCAGAGCCCAGCGCGGGGCCGTATGGACAGAGCCTGGCTCCCAGCTCAAGGAGAAGTTTTCAGCTCATCTCATTGTAATGATTCTCCTGATGCTCTTCTCCCAGCAAGCAGCAGACAGCACTGAGCTCGGCAGCAGCCCTGATTCCCTGTCTGGTGGCTTTCCCCAGCCAGCGATGGGCAGAGCCACGGCTTTTGATGCAGAGCTCAGGGGAGGAAAACAACAATTCCATTTCCAGGAGGAAAACCAGAGCCATGGGTGCCTTCCACCCCATGCAGGACAGAGGGAGAGCAGCCAGGGGTTAGTGCCGGGGGCCTCGCACTTCGTCTTGGGTGGAGGGCAGTGAAACAGCCCCTTAAGGTGTCTCCTGACCAAAAGGACACGAGAGCAAGAAGGGAGGGTGGTGGTGAGTTGCTGTGTGCACAGAGGGGATCACAGGGGTCCTGGGCTGGCATCTCTGCTCTTTAGGAAATAAGCCATGTGCCAACAGGAATGTTATCCCATGGGCAGCTTTTAGGGCAGAAGGGAGGAGGCATTTAGAGACCAGCACCAGCCCTGAAGGTGGTTGAGGTGATACACCATCTGCTGGGAATAAAGCAAGCACATTCCCTGTGTTTGGTGCTGGTGGGGTGATGGAGTCCCCACCTTTCAGGTGCCCCCTGGAACGAGCTCTGGACCTTCCTCCATCCCTGTATTCCAGCCAGGAAATTCAGGATCACATCCCTAAATGGCAGCAATGAGCTCCAGAGAGGAGCGGGGCCAATCCCTCTGCTGCTCTTTAGAGCAGGAGCAGTCACATCTGGTGGGAGCTGCTGGAGCTCCATTGGGAACCAGAGCCTGCGTGGAGCCTCCTCAGCACTGCCTTTGAAACACTGAGCAGAGGGGCTGCCCCAGCTCCCTGCGGAGGCAATTACAGAGCTTCATATGCAGTGCTGTGGGGAAAGTGGTTCCCTGGTGCTCTGACACCCCTCGTGCTGTAGGATGGGCTTAGCTCCGGGCTCTGCCTAACCCACCACCCCCTTCCACTGCACCAGAGGGAGCTGGCAGGCTCTGCGATGGGTGTTGGCACAGCTCAGCCCTGGCAGCTGATGCTGAGCTCCTGGTTTTACACTGCAGAAGATGAGAAAGGTCCCACCCAAAGGAAGGGGTTTAAAATGGCTGAGGAGCAGAGATTCACCCCCAGATGTGGGCTTCAGCCCTGCCCTGTGCAGCCACAACCTGCCAAACCAGCCCCTAATGCCTACAGAGGGGGAAAGGAGAGCCATGTACTCAGCAGAGAGGCTGGGCCAGCAGGACCGGGGCACAGGGAGCCAGGGTGGGAGCTGGGTGACAGTGCCTCACATCCCAGACATGAATCAGGGACTGATGGGCACCCACAAGAGGAAAAGCCCCATGGCATGGAGCAGTCAGTGCGCTGGGAAACTTGTATGGAGCCACCCATGCAAGCCATCCCATCACCCGAGGGCTCCGCCGTGCTCAGGCTTTGAGAGACAGAAGCAAGACGTTTGCTTCTCAGCTTTGCTACGAGCTCTGCCCGCATCTGTGCTGCGGGAGCAGGGATGTTCATCCCCAAAGCAACGGCAGGGCTGGGTCCTGGCTCAGCACCGGCACAGCAACACAAGGTGGGCAAAAGGCAGTGTCTGTGCATGATTCTGACCTCCCAGCCTTACTAGATCATGGCTTGAGGAGCAAGATCCTTATGCTCAAAGCTGACAACAGCATCTGCCTGCAACTCCCAGCAAAAGCTTTCTGGGAAACACTGCTCCAAGGGTCCTTCTCCCTTTTCCCTCTGGGGTCTCACTGCCAGGCTGGGACAAGCCCTGAGAGCCCTCAGATCCCTTTTTCCAGGCTCCGGCATGAAGCAAGAGGATGTGAGGAGCGCCGGTGCCTGCCCAAACATCAGGGAGAGGAGAGGACAGCCACAGGGTTCCCCAGTGCTGAGCACCCTTCCCACACTGGGTTAGCACAAAGGTGCACAGGGGCCCTGCCCTGATCTTCCCATCGCTCCCAAGGGCACAGCCACGCACCCACAGTGGAGGGATGATGGATTCCAGGGATGCAGGTGGGTGCACGCACAGAGGAGGGGGTCCGGAAGGGTTGGGGGTCAGAATCAGCACATTAGAACGACACGGCTGCTCCCGGGGTTTGCTTTGCCATCACCCTTTGGACGAGGGGAAAGACCAAAGGACCAAGCTGGTTTATTTATCGCAGCCTCTTCTCTGCAATCAACTTCGCCCCTTCCACACTTCCCCGGAGGGGTTAAAGCACCCGGTGCTGCTCCCAGCCGCTTCCGTCTCAATCCCCCCCCCCCCCTCCGGTATCGTCACGGTCACCCCACGTTCCCATCGGTGCCTCGGTGGGGATCGACTCGATCCCAGAAGAGTTTCCAGGACCGGGCATCCGTCCATGCCAAGGGAAATCTGCTCTCTCCGGCTGCCTCCCTCCCGGAGCGCACACGGATGCGGGGCTCACTTCCCTTTTGTACCCGCTTTTCTGTCTTTCCTATCTCACACGCACCGTTTCTCACCCCCTTCTTCTGCGAGGAGAAGGGGAAAATGAACCCAAACCCCGACCCCACAAACTGCCAAGCAGCGGCTCTGTGCCGCAGAGCCCCCCCAAAGTCACCACCGCCCCCCGAAACAGGGCTCACTGGGGCTGGGGCCCCACTTACCCTTGGGCTCTCCTCCCGTCCCCCGGCGCCGCTGGCATCGCCCTCAGCTGCCTGCACATCTGGGTCGCGCCGAGCCCCCCCCGGCAGACAAAGGGCTGGGGTGCACTGGATCTGCCCGAGGCGGGGGGTTGAGGGGGATGTCCGTCCTTGTCCCTTCGTGGTGGGGAACAAGGGACAGGAGGCCGCCCCTGCGGCTGCCCGCACCTCCGGAGGCAGCGGGGAGAGACCTTCCCCTCCCCTCGCCCGGCTCCTTTGCAGCCGCGCACCCGCTGCCTGCAAACGCTGCCCCCTCCTCCTCCTCTCCCCTCCCTTTCCCAGCCCTCCTCCTCCTCCTCGCTCGGCTCCCGTCGCCACAACGAACCTCCCACCTGAATCCGCTCCTGCCGGCTGCGCCCTTAACCCCTGCGGCTCTGCCCAGCGCCCGGGGGGCGCCCCCGGCATCCCCGGCCCCTCGGGGTGATGCTCCCGAGCTCCAGGGAGAAAAAGCTCCGGTAAGGGCTGAGCCCGCAGCCCTCGGCGTCTGCAGCGCATCCTCGGGTTCTCTCCCCGCAAGCTTCTCTTCCACGATGCTGCGAGGTCTGGAGGGAAGTGGGAAGCTCAACAGGGTGGGTTTGTGGGTGCCCACCAGCATCCAAAGGACTCACTTTGCCTTGGAAAGATCTGGCTGTGCACGGTCCCGGGGGTCTCTCGCACCTACCCCTTCCCAGCACACCCAGAGTGACAGAACAGATGCCCCGTGGGTACTGCAGCACCTTGGGGTGGCTGGGTTCCTAGGTCAGACGTGCTGCCCCCGGTTCACCTTGCCTGGAAAGGGGTGCTCAGAGGCTCTTAGCCTTGAAAAACACTGGGGAAAAGCTGTCTCCTGCTTTGCTGTGTCTCAGATGGAGAGATCTTCAGGTCTGCTTGCCTGTGACTCACCTTGAGAGGTGGGGATGGAGACCCCCTCCACCTCGGCACCCAGGGTGATGCAGGGAGAGGTGGCTCAGTCAGGCACAGCTGTGGGGCTCGGACCAAGGCAGGATTTGAGCTGGGTGCAGCCCGGCTTCCCTTTGCTTTCCAGCACTTTCTCCCCAGAAATGCTTTTCCCAGCCCCATCCAGCACTGCCAGAGCTCTGTGGATGCCCC